>JASCZI010000407.1:0-12949 GCA_036250425.1 Stylosanthes scabra
CGCATATGCGTGGGCTTCTACGCCTATGCGTGGCTGACTGAGGCTTGGGGGAGTCTTGGTCACGTTTGGGCTTGGCTAAACGTGACTCTGGAACGTGACTTGTGTGGGCTTTCCACGCATATGCGTGGACTTCCACGCCTATGCGTAGGTCTTGTGAAGTTGCTTGCTGCCAAAGTGCTTTCCACGCATATGTGTAAACGTGACTAGGTATGTGAGCTTGCTGATCCACCACGTATATGCGTGGTTTTCTATGCCTATGCGTGCAAAGGACGGATTTTGAATGAAAAAAGAAACGGATTTTGGATAAAAAAGAAACGGATTTTGAATTAAAAAAATGAATTTGATTTTCACAAAAATTGAATTGGATTTTCATGAAAAAAGAAACGGAATTTGAATGAAAAAGAAACGGATTTTGGATAAAAAAGAAACGGATTTTCAAACTTTAGCTATTGGCTTCCCACGCATATGCGTGGGCTTCTACGCCTATGCGTGACTGACTGAGGCTTGGGGGAGTCTTGGTCACGTTTGGGCTTGGCTAGACGTGACTCTGGAACGTGACTTGTGTGAGCTTTCCACGCATATGCGTGGATTTCCACGCCTATGCGTGGGTCTTGTGAAGTTGCTTGCTGTCAAAGTGCTTTCCACGCATATATAAAGAAACGTGACTAGTATGTGAGTTGCTGATCCACCACGCATATGCATGGTTTTCTACGCCTATGCGTGCAAAGGACGGATTTTGAATGAAAAAAGAAACGGATTTTGGATAAAAAAGAAACGGATTTTGAATGAAAAAGAAACGGATTTTGAATTAAAAAAATGAATTTGATTTTCACAAAAATTGAAATGGATTTTCATGAAAAAAGAAACGAATTTTGAATGAAAAAAGAAACGGATTTTGGATGAAAAGAGAAACGGATTTTTAATGAAAAAAGAAACGAATTTTGAATGAAAAGAGAAACGGATTTTTAATGAAAACAGAAATGGATCTTGAATTAAAAAATGAATTTGATTTTCACAAAAATTGAATTGGATTTTCATGAAAATAGAAACGGATTTTGAATGAAAATAGAAACGGATTTTTAATGAAGATAGAAACGGATTTTGAATTATTGGAAGTTACCACTCAAATGTACTCAAATGTACTCCATCTTCCGGTGTTACACCTCTTTCTCGTCTTCCTCCTCGCCGTCCCTATTGTCGCTGCTATCTTCTTCTCTATTATCGGCGTCTTCTTCTTTTCTGTTGTCATCGTCACCATGCTGCCGCTATCGCCGTCATCGTCACCGTCATTGGCGTCGTCGCTGATGTCGCTGTCGTCGCTGCTGTCATCGTCGCCTTCATCGTTGTCGTCTTGTAGAAGAAAAAAAAGCGCTAATTGGAAAGGGAGTCAGGCGCGTGGAGAAAAGAAGCTTGGTTGGACTTGGTTGGTTAAAATGCTTGGTTGTGTATAATTATTGTTTTTTTTATCTCTAATTATAAAAATTTATTTCACAGTCAATTACTCAATTCAGTCAAGGTAATAGAATATTAGAATAATGGTTTAGCTAATAAATTATTGGTCAAACTGCTTAAAACAAATTTGTTTAACAGAGGTTACGGAGAATGACCAAGTTCGAGACCTAGTCAAAGAGAGTTTGGGAAAAATTTTCATAAATAAAATAAAGAATTTTTTTTTAATTAAACACAACATATATAAGAAATCCAATTAGGAAAATCACAAAAAAAAAAAAATCAATTAGGAAACAAAATTTTGCAAATGCTTGAGAGTCAAAATGATTCTTAAAGAATCATTATTCATAGGTGTACTAACAAATAATAATCCATAAAAGATCATATATATATATATATATATATATATATATATATATATATTTGGTACTTTAAAGATCATACATTTTAATTTTTTTTCAAAGATACAACGATATATTGCGTAATAAATAATAATTTATGCCATATTATTATTATTTAAATTGACATAAAAAAGACTAATATAACTTACGTATATACCTTTTACAATCCACTTAGAAAATTAAATTTTTTGAGAATCAAATTGATATATGTAATTTTCAAAGACTATTAGAGTCAATTTGGATAAATAACTAAATTATGATCATAAAAAGAGTTTAAAATATAAATATTTAAATATTTTTCTTCTCCTTATCAATGGAGCAATTTGGGAGTTCCTAATTTTTTCTTTTTCTTTGTCCGAATTGGACTCTGTATTCTTTTCTTATTAATGAAATGAATAACCTTAATTACCTTTGGGGAAAAAAAAGAGAATTTTTTTCTTTACTTTTTAGAAAGTTATAAATTAGTTTTGAAAATTATATCAAACATTAATACTTAGCTTTTTAAATTTTTTAAAAAAAATATAAGTTCTGTACTTTTCCAACCGGATCCTTAACCCTTTTTGGTACATTAAAAAGTTAATATTTTCTATTTTAATCCTCTTAACTAATTTCTCTAAAATACATTTTTACTAAGTGTTTTTTATTTATTTGCATTTAATAGAGGGTCCATCACGTGGGGGCTAGTTTGGTACACAAAGAACAACAGCACACTTGGGTGGTCCCTGCCAATCAAGCTCCCATTACATTATTTATTTATTTCATACATATATAAATTTTTTTATTTCTAAACCAAAGTCTTAAATAATTTTCATTTAAGAAGTAGAATGACTGCCGTGAGAAATCAATTGCATCACGTTGGGAGACTAATTAGATTGTTGACATTTTTATTATATGTTTCTGAAAAATGCTATTAAAAAGTAAAAATTAATTAGCAAATTATATATATATATATATATATAGCTGTTTGTATTTTTTATATCTATGATAGTCGTATATTTTTCTATATCAAATGACTAAATTATTGATTATTTGTTCAATTACTAAATCATTTTACTTAATTTATGATAAGTAGTGAGCCATCAATAAGAATTAAAATTTATGCAAATTTGTAGAAGATAAGCAACAATTCATCATGTAATGATTTATTAAAAAAATTTCTATGGATAATTTTCAGAAAATAAAATTGGAAGAATATATAACAAATAAAATATAATATTTGTATTTCTCAATAAAAGTTTAAAATAAGAGGGTTTTTGAACGTGATATTAGGAGCTATGACTATATATTATTATAGTCAAAATTAAGTTAGGTGTATAATTTTAAAGTAATACTAGGGAACCAATGTTAGAAAACCCATAAGTAGCCTATGAGTGTAATTAGAGAATTAGTGGGTGGTAAAAAGAGAGAAAAAAAAGAAGAAAAATTGATATTGACTTTCTATTATCTCCCTAATATTGACACTCAAAATTTTTTTATAATCTATTAGAATTAATTTTTAGTTCAATTTTCGTGTTCAATTTGTGTTGTTGGAACTGCATTTATACTCCACTTTCTTTTGGTATTGAGTCTTCTTGTATTCACAGAGAATAGAAAATTTTACGAAATCAATTTTTGATAGTTAATATTAGTCATTTTCTTTAATCTAAAAATTTTCATTTGTTTTTCTCAAACAATTTAAAGTTTAAAATTTAAAATAAAAAAAACATTTGTAAATTTTTTTTCAGATATTGGCCAAAAAATTGCCGCGGTGGTTAAATTAATAAAATAATTAATCATGTTATATATACACTGAAAATTAGCTGATCAATTATTTATATAAAACATATAATAAAATATAAATTTTACGATAAAAATTTGGGATAAATAACATATATATATATGTAAAAAATGTATGGTATATGATTTTAGTGTTTAATTTGTATTTTAGAAAAGCAAAGAAATAAATAAAGTGTATAAAAAATAAAAAATGAATATTAGAAGCAAATGATTGAGGAAGAACATGTGTGTGTGAGTGTATTAGTGGTCCATACCACCTCATATCACCATCAACTCCAACTCCTCAATTCTAAAACTATCATTATATAATTCCCTTTTTTTTCTTTCTTTTCCTTCCCCTCCTTTTTCCTGAGTCTTCTCCACTATCATTTCTATGGCTTCTCCCTTATCACCATCATCTCCTTCATTGTCTTCTCCAAGATCTAACATGTTCTATCATGCTGGATTTGAAGATCACTATGAGCAGCCATATTTCCTTCAAGCTTGTTTTCTATGCAAAAAACCACTTGCCCAAAACAGAGACATCTTTATGTATAGGTTAGTTCAATTCTATTCTTTTTTTTGGTGTCTAATTCTATTCAATCACTCTATAATCATTTCCTCATGCTTTTATTATTATTATTATTCTAAAGTTTTCAATTATCAAATCTCAAGACCTGATTAGTTTCTGTCTTTCCTTTTTTTTTTTTCATTTGCAAATATATATTTTTTTCCTTCTTAAAGTTTTCAAGCTAAAAGTCTCTTTGAATTGTAAAGATCTAAAACAAGATGTGTAGAGTAAATCTTTGATTCAGGATTTTTTTCTTAGAGTTGATATTGTTACTGAATTGTTTTTTGGTTAAGATTTCTGATGATGATTTATTTATTTATAAATATTTGCAGAGGGAATACTCCATTCTGCAGCAAAGAGTGCAGGCAGGAACAGATAGAGATGGATAAAACAAAAGAGAAAAAGTTGAAGATTTCTTCTTCAAAAAGAGGTGTTAGAAAATCTGAGACCAATAACCAGAATTCTACATCCGACAACACTTTAAGAACAGGAACAGTTGCTGTTGCCTAATCAATACTAAATATTGTTAAAAATTCCAACTCTTGTAGAAATAAAGAAAACTTCACAAGAGAGAAATGATCGACCCCCATGGGAGATTCTGATTTGTAGAGAAAGTGTTCGGTAATTTTAATAGAGAAGAAAGAGAGAACCAACAACAAGTTTTGCCCATTCTTGTTTTCGCACTGTTTTATTTTATTTTTTTTAAAACTTTTTTATTCTTTCTTCATAATGTTAATAAAAACAAATAGGTAGTATTAAAGTATCATCTGACTAGAATTTAGGCTTTAGAATTCAAAGAAGGCTACAGTCATTATTTCTTTCAAAGCCCATCAAGATTATTGATTAAGCAGACAATTTTAGGTATCACCACTCACGCATTCATTCATATATATTATTATGGATTTTAATTTTTTCTATGAAAATTAAAATTCAAGTGCAGCTTCTTGTCAGGCAAATAGCATTATCAGTTAAATCAAGCCTCAGTTAATGCATATATATTTTTAGACGTACTCAAAACATACCTAACACGTATTCAAAAGATATCCAAATTTTTTTTTGTTTAGTACATATTCAGGAGTACCAGCCGTTACTTGATACGTTATGGGTATTTTTGAAAAATAGGCATACACGTGCAACAGAGTTCATATGTACACACAATCAACATGGGGTTACATAGAAAAAAACCTTGTTAGTTGTTAATTGTTATACAATAATTTCATGCCTTTAGGAGTTTTCTTACACAGAAATCTGTTGATTGTTGAAGCATTAATGTTTTCACAGTATTTCTTTTGATCTACTTCACTGTTAATTGAGCTTGACGAGTGCTTTGAAGAATTTGAAAACCTTGAACAAAGTAGTGTTCTTCATGTTTTATTTCTTTGGCATGCATTGTTTAACTTTTTCCTACCAATTATTAAATACCCATCCATTCCTTTCCTTAGATCTTGCTATAATTCCTCAAGAGATTCTGGGGATAATCCTAATTGAGATATTAGTATATTACTAAGCATGTTCAAATGGTTAATGGTGGAACTTGACGAAGAACTCGATCCCATTTCTCAACTTGAGGCGTTATTACGTTGGATTCCTTTTTATTTTTTTTTCTTTTTGGTAAGATTAGGGAGCTAAGCCCGGATTCCTATTTTTTGGTTATAGGATTTCTTTTTCTTATTATTGAATTTATGCCTCCATTTTTGGACTGAGGATTTGGGTCAAGGACAATCAAGGACCCAAACCCAAATAATTTTAATTGAGACATGTTATGTAGTTATTTGTTATTTATTTGAGATACTATCAGTGGTTTGAACTCAATAGGAATCATGATTTATTGAAACGATCGATTATTACCGGAGACTTGTTATTTTTTTTTATTACATATTTTGGATTTGGATTTTTTTTTTTTGTAGAATAACGTAACGGAACCAATATTAGGGAGCACTTAGGGAGCCGATAAATTTAATTAGAAGTTATCATGTAAAATTGACTAACATTATCATTTGAAATTAAAAAAAAAAAAAGTTATCTTCCAAAACAGATACAAGTTATCATCCAAATCAGAATGTAATTATCATCCTTAACCCTAAACCCTGACCAACACAATTATCATCCGAAACAGATTCAACTTATCATCCAAAACAGAATATAATTACCATCCATAACTTTACCACCACCACCACCATCACCAACCGCAACATCACCACCACCACCACAACAACAACAAAGACCATCGCCTCACCACCACCACAACAATCGCAACACAACAACAATAATACCACAACTGCAATGCGCAGTGGCGGTGGCGAGATCGCGCGAAGAAGAGGAGACGGCGGCTACATGACGATGCGCGTGCTGCTCGAGAATGTTGCGGAGTCGGTGGAAGGAAAAAGGTTCGAAAAGGCGGCGATGGAGTGCTACACGGTGGAGAGGACCTGGAAGCTTCTAGCAAGGACTTCATGAAGTTGAAGAAGTAGATCATGATTCAGTGTTTCGGCGATACAATGGCGTTTTGTTTCCGATCGGTGGAGCTTGTGGAGTCTGGCGAAGACTTGGAGGAGATGAAGAGGATGGTGCCGGGAATATTGGAGGTGGAGGTTGATCCGAAGGGAGAGTCGGGGATGGTGGAAGCGGCAATGAGGAGAAGAAGAAGAAGATGAGGAAGAGGCGGCGACGACGGTGTCTTCATCAATGGCAATGGCGGGCAGAGAGAGAGAGGATCTGTTCATGCTTTTAGGGGAGGGGAAGGAAGAGAGAGGAAGAAGCTCATGTGTTCCGTGGACTCCCCTCACTTGTTTGCTCTATAAATTTTTCCTTTTTGGTGAAACTCGAGACCTCTTAGAACGGAAAGAGAGGTAATACAATACATAAAGGGGTTGATCAATATGTCCCATAGCTCTTCAGCATTAAACATATTGTTATTACAATCTAAATCGCTGGAAATTGGATTTAATTGTCAATAGAAAATCATTACATCCAAAACTAAAGAGCAACTGATCTTGGATTGGATGAGTTTTGGACTCGAAACCAATTTAACCCTTACTACTAATAATACCCTTAACTGGTAGCTCTTCCCAAACAGTTCTTTAATCTTTCAACTATGATGAGTGATTGCGGTTCTTAGGAACCTAATTATAATTTCAGTTTTGTTTTCTGCTTCAGTTTTTTGTTTTCCTCTTCTCTGCTTTTTTCTTTGTTTTTTTTTTTAAAAAGAGAAAAGTGTAACCAGTATCAACATACCAGTTACATACAGAAAAAAGAAATAAGAAAACCAATTAGCATCTAATGTCCCGGGAAAAAAAAATAACTCTATTTGATTAAACGACACCACGCATATATCAAATTACATAATTCAAACTATAGTTTGAATTTTGAAATTTAACATGATGTCTGATGTTTGATCCCTATCAGCAGACATAGGCCAAGCTACAAAATAACCAGCAAAGGCAAACCTTGTGGAATGGATTCAAGTTGCCCTTACACCATCAACAATTATTAAACTTTCCTTTCAAATTTCAAGGGTCTTGCTCAATCCGTAGCTAGATGGTAGCATTTGGAAAAATTATTTGATCAAATCAATTTCATCCGAGAAATACAAGATCAAAATGATCAGTAGTAACTTTGAATACAAAGACACAAATCAATGGCACGCGGCCATGCTAGAGGGTGCAAATAAACTTGTAAAAGGTAACATCAACTAAAATACTTAGCCTGTAAGAGCTGAGTTGAGAGCACTATGGACATCAACTCCAATCTGAGCTTCAGCTTTCTCCAAATCAGTTGTGGCAGAGTTCAGCTTCTGCGTGAACTCTTGAAGCCCCTTCTGGACTAAGTTCACATCAATTCGGTCTACTGGTACAGCTTCAACAGCTATTATATCAGCAACGGAATTTGCGTGGATGAAGGCGAAGCCACTGCTGATAAAGTACTTGGTCACATCATTGCCTTCATGAACGGATAGGACACCGGGTTTCAACTCTGCAATGGTTGCAACATGTCCAGGGAGAACACCCATTTGCCCAGTTGTGGCCGGTACTATTACCATGTCAACCTACATCATGGATTCCGCTCTTAATTGACTAGTTAAGATTAAATTATGACATTTTCAAGGGAGAGGAATCAAGATAACAATCTAGACAACTAAATTGCAAGATACCCACTTCTAATAACCATCAATGCTATTTCATGCTGTGGGGGAAAGACCGCAATATATTTTCACAAATTTGTGAAGGTATCAAGTCCAATAGATGGAAGAATAGGTTAATACCAAAAGAATTCAAATAAATAAAAGAAAGGAACAATATGCGAACACTGGACGGTAATATAGGAATTATAGGAATCTGTAGTCTGTAACCCTATCCCATATTAATTGGTGCATCAGCTGCGATGCGCCGAGGTAGATAATCTATATAAAGAACCCTAACACAAAATCAATGCACACAGAAAGAAAGGCAGCTGAAAAGAGGAACAAAGAAAGAATGAGTGACCTCTTTAGCGGAGAGTTCGGAAGCGTAAGGGAGGACGAAGTTGACAGTCAGCTTCGAAGGAAGGGAAGTCGGCGTGGCTGGCCGAGGCTTCATGTAAGCCAATGGAGTCTTCGGTGCTTCCACGTTTGGGCTCACTTTCTTCCACGCCTCCACGAACGTCGAATCTTCTACGGGTGCCGCCGGCAGATCCGTCGAGAATCGCCGGGATGTAGCGCCCATCAGTGGTTGGCGGAGGAGGGTGGTTGCTCGGCGAAACATGGTGGTACGGAGGAATTGGATCGCTCGGTCTCGCAGGGTCGGAGAGAGAAAGCGAGTGTACTGTTCGTGCGGTGACAGATGGGAGAGAGAGGAAGAGACAGAAACAGGAAGAAGAAGCGAATGTCGAAGCAAAATGGTAGTGTTACCAACAATTTGGGTATTTGGTGATATGGGCTTTATGTTCCATCAGGGCCCAACCGTGTTTTCATATTTTGGGCTTTCACGGCCCAATTGTTATTAGAATGTAGCTTTCAGATGCAGTCTACAATAGAATAGTGAGTGAAGTCTTCACTTCTTCCTAAATACCAAAAAAAAAAAAAAAAAAGTCTTCACTTCTTCCTTCACTCTCTATTCTCCAAGCCAGTCCCAAACCAACCCTAGTCTCAACCGCCGGCGGCGTGGTTGGTGCCGTGGTGCGGTGGTTCAGTCCGGGTGCCCTGGTTCACGGCATTGCGACAGTGAGCAGGTTGAATCTGGAAGAGGAAGTTTTCAAGTGTCGGGGAGAGTGGAAGGTTCCAGAAGAGAAGGATGAGCGCGGTGAACATAACGAACGTGACGGTGCTGGATAACCCTGCTTCGTTCGTGAGCCCGTTTCAGTTTGAGATCTCTTACGAGTGTTTGACTCCTCTGAAAGACGATTTGGAATGGAAGCTCATTTACGTTGGATCTGCTGAAGATGAGACGTATGACCAATTATTAGAGAGTGTTCTTGTTGGTCCTGTCAACGTTGGAAACTATCGCTTCGTTTTACAGGCAGATCCACCGGACCCTTCCAAGATTCGTGAAGAAGATATAATCGGTGTGACCGTGCTGCTCTTGACGTGCTCTTATCTAGGTCAAGAATTCATTCGCGTTGGGTATTATGTGAACAATGATTATGATGATGAGCAGCTGAGGGAGGAACCTCCACCGAAGGTGTTAGTTGAGAGGGTTCAGAGGAATATTTTATCTGATAAACCTAGAGTCACCAAGTTCCCCATCAATTTTCAACCCGAGAGCACTGAAAATGAAGACCAACCAGCTCCAGCTCCAGCTCCAGCTCCACCTGAGAACCCTTCTGAAATTGGACAAGATCCGCTTGCTCCTCCTGTAGATTCTGATCCCTCACATGACAGGGATACTTAAGATTTTCTAGTTGCTGTCTCAAGGATTTGTTTCAAAATACTTGTAACGCGCGGAAACCAGTTTCAATATGATATGATAGCTATTAGCAACCAAAATGCATGTTTACCTTTTCGTTAGCTTATTTGCACACTAAAATTCAGCCATTAAAAAATAGTTATGTATTGTTTAAATTATTTTTAATGTGTGTTTTATATTTAACATATATTTTATATCCATAGATGATTGATTTGGTAGCTGAATTTTAGTGTGTAAATAGAAAAATTTTTTTGGATTACATGTTGCAAATTCTTACATTTTTTTCTTGGTCCTACTTAAAGAGTATATGATGAGATATTACACTTGAATTAACAATTGAAAAAAAAAAAAAAAAAAAAGGAGAGAATCCATTCCGATAAACACACAGATGAAAATCTTTGAAGATTACATACATGTGAAGATCAAACTTGGGATCCTTTTCACAATCCTAACAACATCTGGAGCAAAAGTATTTCCCAATGCCAACCCAGCAACAAGTCCACCCACATATCCAATTACAGTTATGCTCCAATTGAATTCAAAGAAAAATCCTGACTCGGTGTCTTGAGCACCATCAACAAGTGCTTCTAGTGGAGGTCTAGAATGATCTTGGCATTTCTTCACCAACTGAATTCCACATAGACCTTGGTTTCCCTCAAATGATTTGCTTTCAAATGTTGAAAACTGTCTACTCTCTGGTATAGGACCTGAGAGATTGTTGAAGGACACATTAAAGAAATCCAAGAAGGTTAACTCTGTCAGTTGTTGAGGAATTTTTCCTAATAAGCTATTGAGAGAAAGGTCCAGCACTTCAAGATTTGAAAGCTTTCCCAAGGAAGATGGAATGCTACCAGTGAGCATGTTATTGGACAAGTTGAGCATCACAAGGCTCTTTAAACTTCCCATGATCTCTGGAATCTCACCATAAAACTTGTTACACGATAGATCGATGGCTACCATGTAATGAAGATATTGAAACCCTGTATAATTTCTGACAACACCTTTGCTAGCCATTGTGAATAAGAAAAAATCAAGATCATACCAACAGTTTTGACCATAGTAAATATTGTTCTTGAAATGTTCTTGACTTGCGTTGGAAGTTATCATGGATTTGAATTCCTCAATTAGTTCTGAGGGCAAGTTTCCAGAAAAATCATTGTGAGAAAGATCAATTATGTGAAGTTTCGGAAATGTGCATTTTCCTTGGCACTTTATACTTCCATGGAATTTGTTTTCACTTAAATTAATCACTTTTAACTCAGGAAGATAACCTAACCAGAATGGAAATGAATCATTGAAATGGTTATGACTCACATCAAGAAACTCTAGCATTCTACACTTGACCAATTCTCTTGGCAATGATCCATGCAAATTGTTATAACTGAAATCAATTATTCTAAGTGCAGTTCCCACCATAAAAGTTTGAGGAATGTGGCCACTCAAGTTGTTCCCTCTTAGATTTAAAACATGGAGGGATTGACTCAAGCCTCCCAAACATGAAGGAATCTTGCCAACCAAATTGTTGTAAGATAAGTCGAGACGCACAAGGGATTTCGAATTGCAAATCAATGGAGATATTTCTCCTATCAATGCATTGTTGGAAATAACCAAACTCATGAGACTTGTTTTATTCCACATCCAACTTGGTACTGTGTTTATGCTGTTATCTGGAATGTAAAGATCTGTCAACTCTTGCAGATGTTGTATGAAATTGGGAAACAAAACTAGATTGCATGAAGCTAAGTTCAATGCTTTAATCTGAGAAAAGGTCATATTATTGGAAGTGATATTCCTTTCAAGAAATGTCAATCTGTTCCCTGAGCCACCTAACCCAAGTGCATTAAGCCTTTTGAGATTTAAAAGCATGCCAAGTTCTATTTGCCCTTCCAACAGATTTTCAGAGAGATTAAGAGTTTCAAGATTTTCTAACTTGAAGAGGAACTGTGGGATTTCACCATGAAGTTGGTTATCATCAAGATTTAAGTGAATTAAGCTGGTTAGATTCATTATCCAGGTTGGGATTTCTCCTGTCAAATTGCATGAACCCAATCCTAACCACTGAATTGGAGGAAGGGTTGTTGCATTGACAACAACGTTTTTGGCTGTGAGTAAAGAAAATTTGTTGTCAGATAAATCAAGAGTACTAAGATGTTTTAGTTTCAAAAACATTTCAAGTGCTAGTTCCCCTTCAAAAAAGTTATTCCACAATGAAAAGTATTCAAGATTCTCAAGTCTAAAAAGAGAGTGTGGGATTTCACCATAAAAGCTATTATCTTCAAGAGCCAAGAGAACTAAATTGGTTAGATTCCCAATGGATGAAGGTAGTGTACCCTTGAGATTTTGGTTGTATCCCAAATTCAAACTTCTCAAGTTTGGAAGATGGAAAATTCCAATTGGAAATTCACCATAAAGTTCGCATTGGCGAAGAGAGAGCTTTTGTAGAGATGTAAGGTTTGTGAATGTGTCAGGAACAGGTGATGAAATAGAAACACAATTAAGACGAAGTTGTTTGAGTCGAGTTGAGTTTCGAATCAAGGCTCTTAGAGTCGATATCTCGAGCTGCAAAGGGTTGGTTGGAACATCAGGAAATGGCCCAAGAGTGTAGCTACGTAAATCAAGGGACAACAAGTTGGACAAATGTGAAAGTTGAGGTGGGACTTGGCCAGAGAATGTGATTTCATCACCATGAGAAAGATTCAAATGCATTAGCTTTGAAAACTCACCGAGTCTATGTGGAATTCGAGAACGGTTGAAGTCGTTGTCTGAAAGGTCTAGACTTCGAAGGTGCACGAGCGAGAAAAGGGTGCTATTGTCATCAATGGAACCATGGAGTTGGCTGCTGCTAAGATCAATGGCAATGACATAACCTGTGAGCTTGTCACATTGGATGCCAT
>JASCZI010000407.1:13032-25662 GCA_036250425.1 Stylosanthes scabra
ATAAGAAGCATACTTACTTACTTCAAAGCTTTCCTTGAATTGCAACAAGGCCTTGCTTTCTTCTTTGTGACATTCATGGTGACTTGGCCCATGGAAAGCTAAGGAGTGAAGTAGAAGAAACTGTATTGACAAGAAAACAAGAAGAGAGCATAATAATTCCATTGTATTCTAAAGAGGTTTTGACAGAATGCAAATTTTCAATATGAGAGAGATGAGAAAGATTGGCACACAGCCATTGCTTTTTATAGACAATGGAGGAGCATCCACCATGTTGATCTATAACAATAACAATTAGCTATTAGAATTAAAAACATTCTTTTAGAAAACTTCAAGTGACTAAAAATTTTCTGTTACTAGTTATGATGATATATTTTTTTATCAATCAAAACGAGACACACGCAGAGAGTTGAGCCGTGTGGGTAATAAAAAAATGATCCCATTATGGCCAATAGGGCATTCATTTCATGTTGATTCTATTCTACCCGGAGGGCTGGATCTATATGAGCAAAGCTCAATTGTAATTCTATATCAATTGATTGATTCAGTTCTTTTGAAGCACTTTTCTCTGACATTATTAGACTTGATATATATTATATTAGTATTTAGTAGTGAGTGGTAATCAAGTCCATTGGCGCAATTTGGTTCAAAACTTTACCTCGTGTTTCATAGATGCAGTGACTTGTGTTTTCTTAGAAGAAATCATAGAAACGTGTTTTCTAATCAAAAGCATCAAAATTGCTTCTTTTTTGAAAAGTAGTCCATTTGCATAAGGATAAGAGATTCAGAGGGTAAGAGATGCTGCTTCTACTTCTTGAGATACATAGACAAGGTTGTGGAAGAAAACATTCAGCTCCTGTGGGAAGAAGAAACTTGTTCTTGTTGAACCATTAGGAAAATAAAATTTAGGATTAATGGAAAGAAAGATAATTCTTTAAATTCATTCCTAAAAAATTTTATCAACCAAATTAGTCCTCTAAAAATTTAAAATTAATCAAATTTATCCTTCTATCACTTCATTAATAGTTTACATGAATAGTTTACTTTATCGATTGATGATGTGAAAGGTTAATTAAAAGCATACAAGACACATGATAGACTAAAAATATTTGTAAAAAATCTATCAATTTGGTCTTAAATGAACATTATGATATAGAGACAAATTTATCTAACAAAATAAAAGTTTAACAATTTATTTTATACTTAAAATTTATTAAAAACCAAAATATTTGACTAAAAATTTCCAAGCATTCATTTGAAGAATTAGTCAACTTATTTTAAACCCAAAGTAATTCACCCCAAAAAAATCATATACAACTAAGCAACATTGGCAGCCAACAAGTTCGGATCTTAGTCACCAACAAAAAAAGTTCTGATCTCATCCTGGATCAAATTATCTCACTTCTTTACATTTATCTGAAAATCAAATCAAAAGAAATTCGATGCATTTATTGACATTTAAAGCATCTGCACAGCAAAATGAAGCATGCAAAATTACAATAAACGATAAATGTGTCAAACTATTCACCATACAGCGAAGATTCTGCTTACAGTGTCAAACTATTAAGACCTTGCTCAACTTTCACTGACTAGATGGCATCTCTTAAAAATTTTATTTCATCCATTCACATTCCATAGTGAAATACATTATCAAAATGTTGTTTAGCAACTAGACAACTCAATGACCTGCCATCAGACCAGATTGGGGGAGGGGGCAAAATAAACAAATTAAAAAAATAAAATAAAAAGACAAAATTATTGTAGTACTTAGCCTGTAAGAGCTGAGTTGAGAGCGCTATGGACATCAACTCCAATCTGAGCTTCAGCTTTCTCCAAATCAGTTGTGGCTGAGTTCAGCTTCTGAGTGAACTCTTGAAGTCCCTTTTGGACTAAGTTTGCATCAATTCGGTCTACTGGTACAGCTTCAACAGCTATTATATCAGCAACGGAATTCGCATGGATGAAGGCAAAGCCACTGCTGATAAAGTACTTGGTCACATCATTGCCTTCATGAACGGATAGGACACCAGGTTTCAACTCTGCGATTGTTGCAACATGTCCAGGGAGAACACCCATTTGCCCAGTTGTTGCAGGTACTATTACCATGTCAACCTACACATGGATTCCACTCTTAGTTAACAAGTTAAGATTAAATTATGACATTTATTATTTTTTTCTAGACATCTGCAGCCTCAAGTCCTCGACTATGATGGAACAGAGGCTAGGGGAGCTTAAAACACAAGATTAAAAATGAGAGAATCCACGGCTTCAATCTAGATAACTAAATTGCAACAGATATTGGAAGTTACCTGCTTCTAATAACATCAGTACCATTTCATGATGGGGTGGTGATACCGCAATATATTTCCAAACATTTATGAGGAAGATATTCAGTCCAATAGATGAAACACAATTTTATACCAACTGAATTCAAAGAAATAGAAGCAAGAGACAATGTGTGGGCAGTAAGATAGGGTAAGGTATGGTAAATTTTTTCTTGTTCTTTGTATTTTGACAACGACAAGTATAGTAGTTATCTTATCCCATTTTGTTTCTATTCAAGATCTGTCCCTAGCATTCCCTCCAAATGTATAAAGTCCTTTATTACATGCACTTGGAGAGAAATAAATGCCAGTAACTTAAATTACCAATACTAACTCTTCTGTTTATTACAATTCTTTATTTTTCCAAAATATTGACAATAGCAAGTGCTCTTTTGTAGTCACTGAAATCAAACAAAAACATAGATAGTTTACCAGTGTCAAAAGAAACTACTATATGGTATTTCATTCTCCAACAATAGCAAATTAATTGAAGCAAGGCTGACTGTCTTAAGAGCAACAACAAACAACACAAACCAGAGAAATGCTAGGCTCCCATTTTTAGATAGGACACTTTCAATGTACCTGAGCAAAACTAACTATATTAAGAAAGATTGTCACTGAATTTAAAAGGATTACAATTTTACAACAGTGACAACCACAAAATTGAGGTGACAAAATAAACATCAAATAACTGCTTGAGTAAAGGGATGTTAATAACTGCTTGAAAGCAAGATTTTATATAATGTTTTACTATTTACATTTTTATAAAACCAGCCACTCTTTTGACAACTTATGATAACTAAGAAAAAAAACTGGTTTACTAGTAATTGTTCAAATCGTGAGAGGATAGTCAGATATGCAAGATTTTCAACAATAATGTAGATGGTTGGCAACCAGTCACAACATAATAATAATATTGCAGATAAACAAAATAATTACATTTACAAAGGATGGATGTTGGGCAACTAAATCATGATTCCAGCATGGAAGGACTTTCATGACTTGATCCCTAGAAGAGATTGATGAAACGTCAAACATGAAATGGTTAATAGTTTATATGCCTGGTGCCTAGGTCAGATCTTACAGGTGAGGTTCCAAGAAAAGTATATGAAATGGGATATATGAAGATTCTAGAACAACAAAGGTGAATGACAGCAACCAGGGCAAATTGTGATTTGTCCCATTTCATGGGGTATGCTACATGAATAAAGAGAGAGACCACATATTGCTTCCAATCATAAATATTGGTCCATTGCTTATTTTTACACTATTCAAGCTATATGAAGATTCAACATTGTGCTCTATCACAATAAAGCCTTATTCGGTTGGATCAGCTACATGGACTAAAGAGCGACGTTGGGCTCTATCATGTATCATATTTGCATTGAGATCATTCACATATAGATCTCGCCTAACCACTTCATGCATAGTCTTTTTAGGTCTACATCTACCTCTAACCATAACTCTGTTTTCGATTTGATCCACCCTTCACACTAGATGCTCTATCGGCCTTCTCCCCACAAGATTCTACCATCCTTTTTACAATGGGTGCTTCTCCAAGACTCCAACTTTATCTCTCACATTCTCATTCTTATTCTGTCTATACATGTATGACTGCTCATCATCAAAGCATCATTGTTTCGGTAACTGAACTTATGTTCATGTTCACCCTTTGCAGCTCAACACTCCATTCCATACAACATAACGGGTCTAACAACAATGCCATAAAATTTATCCCTAAATTTTGGAAGGACAAATAAAACAATTTATGTTGTGGGAAATAACGAATAAAGCTTATTAGGCTCCACAGTAGAATTAAATCCCAGACAGAAAGAACAAGAGCACTTAAAAACACCGAAAAAGAACCACATATTCCATTTCAATACACAATGTGACATAAGAACAATGAAACCTTATAAATGGAAAAACCAGAACCAAAAAAAAAAATAAAATCGCGCATTTCATTAAAAATCAGAAATTGAACATGCAAAAGAGAAACCCAGCGAATCAATGCACACAAGAAGAAGCGTATCTGAAAGGAGGAACAAAGAAAGAATGAGTGACCTCTTTAGCGGAGAGTTCGGAAGCGTAAGGGAGGACGAAGTTGACAGTCAGCTTCGAAGGAAGGGAAGTCGGCGTGGCTGGCCGAGGCTTCATGTAAGCCAATGGAGTCTTCGGTGCTTCCACGTTTGGGCTCACTTTCTTCCACGCCTCCACGAACGTCGAATCTTCTACGGGTGCCGCCGGCAGATCCGTCGAGAATCGCCGGGATGTAGCGCCCATCAGTGGTTGGCGGAGGAGTGTGGTTGCTCGGCGGAACATGGTGGTGAGGAGGAATTGGATCGCTCGGTCTCGCAGGGTCGGAGAGAGAATGCGAGTGTACTGTTCGTGCGGTGACAGACGGAAGCGAGATGAAGAGAGAGAAACAGGAACAAGAAGAAGCGAATGTCGAAGCAAGAACAGTATAGTGGCCAATAATTCGGGTATTTGCTATGTGGGCTTTCTTCTGTAGGAGGCCCAATTGTAAATTTCATCTTTAATATAAAACTTTGTAGTCCAATAAAAAAAACGTAAATGACTTCATCAATATATTGACAAAAAATAAAAGACTTTTTGAATATTAGGTTGCGAGTTGTGACCAGAGAAAGTGAAAAAATGGTATCAGTTCATTGAATGACTTTAAAAAGTCTGTTGGAGAATGATGCCAGGGGATCTCTTCTTCCCCGAATGGTTAATTTAGTTTAGTCTTTTAGTCCTGGGCCTTTGAATTTGACTATTTGAGTCCTTGGATATGAAATTGCTTAGTAAAATAAGGAATACAATATGCCCATTTGTATTACAGTAATTACATGTAACATTTGTATTGTGAATTTTATATGGTTGCCTCTTGCCTGTAAGTTTTTTCCTATAAAACTTACTATATGCTTTGTTTTTAAAACTCCTATACTATATGATTGCTGAGAGAGACTAAGAGATCGTTTATAAGCTTGGGATTTCCTATACACTTTACTAGCTTTAGATGCGTTATTATTTGGAGCTTCTTTAGCATATTTTCTTTCTGAAAACTAGAATCAAATGGTTACATTTTACTATACTCATTACGTGATGATCCTTTAATTACTCAATTACTATCTCTTATTTACTTATCATAAATCATTAACCTAAATTTTCTAGAAAACCAATTATTAGACTTTAAATATATTCATGTAACTAAACTCAAGTTAGTTAGTTAGCTAGTGTAGTTAAGTGAGGTATATAAGCTACATAGCTTAGCTTGTAAAGATTAGAAATTTTCATTTTAGTTTTTCTTTGGTTGAGACTTCTGTCACTTTTAGCTTATGAGATGAAATCTCAGTTTTCTTATTTTTTTAGTCATTCATCTCTTTCTCTCTTTTTCTTTTTCTTACACTGAATTGTGTTTCAACATGGTATGAGATGAACAAAAAGAACTCTGCTCCGCTAGTCTATTTTGATTGGGGCTTCACAACTCGTGAGGCATTGTGCGTGTTAAGATGCAGAAGCTGCAAGATACATTTCTTGGTCGTTCTTTTAAGTTCTTCCACTCCGCTTCATCTTATTGGTTGCTAGTTTTATTTCGAACCCACATAATATAGTTTGTTGAGAGCACCGTCTCGATAGAGTTGGTGTGTTCCGAACAACGGGATCAAGAAACTAGTGATTCAAGTCAGAACTGCGACTATGGAAGAAATCTTTGTGGAATCAAGTGCTGCTGGTGCATCGATTACCGCGAATGCTCAACATTCAGCTGCAAAAGCGTTGTGCAATCCGATGAGCCCTTACTTTCTTCACCCCAGCGAGAATCCGGGGCAGCAGCTGATCACTACTCAGCTAACAGAGGTGAACTTCCATTTTTGGGAACAAACGATGTTGATACCATATTACAAGTCCCATATCGCTCCAGGATATGGTCTCTTGAGAGTATATAAGTGTGAGGCATCCCTCACCCCATGAGTTAGCTTTTGGGGTTGAGTTAGGCCCACCTAATCTCAATTCTAATATGGTATCAGAGCCTATCCGATTCAATGATGTTTGGGCCACCCACCAGTTCATGTTCATGCCCTAGGTGATCATCCTTAGGCGTGACGGGGGTGTATTACAAGTCCCACATCGCTCAAGAATATGGTCTCTTGAGAGTATATAAATGCGAGGCATCCCTCACCCTATGAGCTGGCTTTTGGGGTTGAGTTAGGCCCACCTAATCTCAATTATAATAGCAAGTCCCACATCGCTCAAGGATATGGTCTCTTGAGAGTATATAAGTGTCAGACATCCCTCACCCTATGAGCTAGCTTTTGGGGTTGAGTTAGGCCCACCTAATCTCAATTATAATATGGTATCAGAGCCTATTCGATTCAATGATGTTGCGCCACCCACCAGTTCATGTTCACGCTCTAGGTGATCATCCTACGCTTGACAGGGTGTATTACAAGTTTCACATCGCTCAAGGATATGGTCTCTTGAAAGTATATAAGTGTGAGGCATCCTTCACCCTATGAGCGTGCACAGAACATCTTATGTCAGGGCAGGAACCCCAATTAGAGTCACTAAACGCCTTCAATCTCAGCTCAGAATCTGCTGAGAAGAAAACCCCATGATCTGACGCCTGCTTAAGACACTTGAGAATCCTAATAGCAGCATCATAGTGAGACTTCATAGGAGCAGAAAGAAATTGATTAAGAGCAGTTACCGAATAAGCGATGTCTAGCCTAGTGTTGGTAAGATAAAGGAGCCTCCCAACCAGTCTCTGATATGCTGAAATGTCTTCAAATGGTTGCCCATCATCTTTTCTAAGCTTCAAGGTCTAGCACATTGGGGTCAAGGTCGGTTTGCAAGCAAGTAATCCAGCATCATCTAACAACTCAAGGCAGTACTTTTGTTGACACATTATTATACCTTTTGAAGTTCTAGCAATTTCAAAGCCTAGAAAGAATTTTAGCTTCCTAAGATCCTTGATTCAGAACAAGTCATCAAGATGCTTATTTACAAACTTGATCTCAGCTTCATCATTTCCTATCAAGACCATATTATCTACATATACTAACAAAGTAGTGAACAAACCATCTTTCTTTAGCTTTGTAAATAAGGAAGTATCATGGACAGATTGAAAGTAACCCATAAAAAGTAAAGTCTATGTCAATTTGTCATTCCATTGCTTACTTGCTTGCCTTAGGCCAAAAAGAGACTTCTTAAGCCTGCATACATGACCTTGTTTCGGTGGTTCTATGCCTTGTGGGACTGTCATGTATACTTCTTCGAACAAATCCCTATGAAGGAAGGCATTATTCATATCTAGCTGCTCAAGAAACCAATTGTTGATTGCAGCCAAAGCCAATATTAAACGGACAGTACCTATCCTTGTCACGGGTGAGAAAGTCTGTATGAAATCAATGCCCTCAGTTTGGGTAAAGCCTTTTGCAACTAATCTGGCCTTGTACTTATCTAAACTCCCATCAGCTTTAAGTTTAACCTTGTATACCCACTTGCAACCAATTGGTTTCTTACCAGGAGGAAGATCCACAAACTCCCAAGTTCCAGTTTAATTGAGAACAACAATCTCGACATTCATGGCTTTAATCTAGTGATCAGATGCAGAAGTTTCTTTGAATGACTTAGGCTCTTCTAAGACATAATTTCTGTGTGTAGTACCTAACTTAGAATAAGACAAAGAATTTGAGATAGGATACCTAACCAGGGCAGGATTAGAGTTTGGTGTTGTGGAGGTTATCAAATGAAAATCCTTTAAGTATGTTGGGATTCTCTTCTCACGGGTGGACCTTCTAATTGGTTCAATGTCAAGAGGTGCATCAATTGTGTCCAAGTTCATTAAAGTGTCAGGTTGTGGTGTTAGTGATTGTGATTGTGTGTGTGTGTTTTCTAGAAAATCAGAGTTTTATGAAGTTGGAAAATTGGAAGTGTGCTGCCCTGTGTTTGGTGGTGCAATAGTGTCATAAATATGTGTTTGTAAATTGAAAAAATCAGAGAGTAAAGGAATTTCAGTATCTTCAGAATTTTTAGAATGAAAGAGAAATACTCTTTCATTAAAAGTAACCTTTCTTAAAACATTGATTTCTCCAGTTTTGTGATCATAATATAAAAAAACCCTTTTTTTCCTGATTTATTGCCTAAGTAAGTGGCAGCCTTAGCTCTCGGATCAAACTTTTTCCTATGAGCTAATAAGGTAGACACAAAGCATAGGCAATCAAATGACTTCAAAAAAGATAAATCAGGTTGTTTTGAAAACAGTTTGGTAAATGGAGTAGTATTGCCAAAACTTTTGAATGCATTCGATTTATTATGAACCCAGCATGAGCTACTGTATAAGTCCACAGGACTTGAAGTAAATTGGATTGAAAAACTAATGCTCTTGTTGTATTCATAATATGTTGATGTTTCCTTTCTACTACTCCATTTTGTTGGGGTGTTTCTATGCATGAAGTTTGATGCATAATGTCTTGTGATTCAAAAAATTGTTTTAGACAAAATTCAGGTTCATTATCAGACCTTACTTGTTTAACTTTGACATTAAAAAATCTTTCATTCATGATTATAAAAAATTGTAACTGTGCTCCAGCTTAAGGAGCTATTAGATTTTAAATATATTCATGTAACTAAATTCAAGTTAGTTAGTCAGTTACTCTAGTAGCTAGTGTAGTTGAGATATATAAGCTATATAGTTTAGCTTATAAAGGTTAGAAGTTTTTAATTTAGTTTTCGTTTGATTGAGACTTCCATCACTTTTAGCTTATGTGATGAAATCACAATTTTCTTATTTCTTCGGCCATTTATCTCTTTCTCTTTCTTTCTTTCTCTTACAGTGAACTGTCTTTCAACACCAATCCTAAATAGCTACAACCTAAAATTATAATGGAGAATTCTTATTTTTATATGCAGAAAAATTCGAAAAAGAACTAATTAAAATAATGTGCAATATAACTAAGAATATATAAAAAGTATATCCAAAAAGCATTCAATATATAATCAAATATGGATACAACTGTTTTGATATGTAATATTGTCACATAGAATATTACTATTGATTATTAAACACAGACAAAAGTAGGTAAGAACAGAAAAAGCAAACATCTTGGTAGTCCTTTCATTTCATGTGGATCGATCGGATCGGAGTCCCTCTTTATTAAAATTTAGGTTACCACAAGTCTTAATTTCTAATGATGATGATCTAAGTTTTTGCGTTTGGAATCTCAGTATCGATTGCTGTTTGGACAAGTAAACAAGGATTCCTAGACAAACCCTCCAAAAAAGATATAGAAAAGAAACAATATATTTGTCTATAATTCATACATTCTATTTTAGCATTAACTTAGTATATTCTAATATAACGAGAAATCAAATAAATCTAATTTAATTATTTTAGCCATTTATGTTGGATGATATTGTTATTTTGTGTATATATTATTACTTGCATATGTAGATATTGTGTGAATAAAATACGAGATATTAGTATTAGAATTAGGAAAGGAATATAGATGAGAAATTATATGATAATTACATCTAGTTAAATTTGCTTAAGTATTTATAGAGGTATTTGTTAATTTGGTAATTGGTAATATCGTTTCAAGGTTTTAGTTATTTGGGCCTTTTATGCTGACTCGTGGTGGGTTCGTACTTCATAACACATCAGTCCAAATTTGAATATTCTGTACCTTATTATAATTTATATAAATTATTAAATTAATAGAGGATAAATTTTTTTTTCAACAATCCGAGAAACGAAAAACTAATTTCTGCATATTCAAAATTCTATTTAAAAAGCCATTAATTAATTAATGAGTTATTGAATACATTTAAAATTTTACACCATTGATGACTAATTCGTTCGAATTTGAGTTTCATTTTAAAATTTGTTATTGACCAATAAATTATTATTATATATATAAAATGAAATTCGAGACTATAAAAAATTAAGTAATTATAATTTTTTCATTATAGGTAACCATAACCTTTTTTTTCGATATTTATTTCTATTTATAAATTGTTATTGAATTAAATGTATATTATTAAATGTTATAAATATATAATTACGAATGTTATTTATATGAATTTATAGATATTATAATGAACTAGTTAATTAATCATTAGATCAATAGAAATTAATTGTTTAAACTCCCAAATTAAACGGTTCCATTTGTTATTTCCTTAACGGCACTTGTTAATCAAACCTTGTTTTATAGAGCAACAAAAGATCTCACCAACAAATGTGATCATTAATAACATGTTTCCAATATCTTTTCTTAATTTAATAAATGGGGGGAACCTTTCATTTATTCAATGAACAATGCAAGTGAATTAAAATTTGATGCAGAAGTAGGACCTTCTCTACTAAAATGGTAGGTAATCTACATTAAATGAGAAAGCCATTAATTCCAATGCATCAGTCATCACTCACCTAGCTGCAAGAAACCTGTGCTCCTTCACTCGTATTATATTATTTTTCCACCAAAAGCACCATAACACCATAAATCACCGAACAAGGTATGCCCTTTTTTCTTTTAATAAATAAATAACAGAAATAATCTGCAAAGACCAAATATTGTTTTCTCTTTTTCTGGTACATAGGACCAAATATTTTTAATACCAACGATTCATTCCGGTAACAATGGATAGATACTATCATGATATCATTCTTCTGCACAAGAAATGTTACCAATAATATATACACCATATCACATATTCCTAAACAAAATGCTACCAATAATATTTTTATAAATATCTTTTTTTATTGATTGCCGACAAAATATTTCCATTATAAGGATATAATAAAAATAAATAAATCTAATATCTTAAAGATTTTGTTTACAATTAACTTTATTTCGTATTCTATGAAACTTAGCTTGTTAAAAATGCCAAAAAGTAATCATAAATATTAAAAGTTCTTAAGAACATTAAATGCGTAAAAAATAAATTTTCTTATAAAAGAATTTCTACTTTTTTTTACCAAAAGAATTTCTAATACTTTAGTTTGTTAACAAGTATCCATATGAAATTTATTAGCAAACATGTATTATTAATTACAATTTAAAGATGATTTTCGAAATCGAGATGTTAAATGATTTTGTTATTCTATTGTACTCCATCAAATAAGTTATTTGTAAATAACGCTAAAAAGAAAAGTATAAATAACGCTAAATCATACAAAAATTTATTTATTAGACTCATCTTTTTACATATAAATACAAAGAGTAATTTTAGAGAAACAATAATATAAAATCACAACAATAATCAATGAGCACACAAAATAAAATAAGAAAAATTTAGTTATTTTAGGATAATTTTTATTATTTTAAAAAAATATATATTATTTACACACAAATAATTAGTTATTAAATTAGTTATTACATATTTTATATTCTAACATCTATTTTCTATTTTATACATGTATTGTATACATGTAATTGATGTTTTACGTTTAATTAACTGGTTGATACAACTTCACTGTAAAAGAAAAAACAAGGTTGATACAACTAAACTAATTGAGAGGAAAAAAAAATGCAAGCTATTTTTTTTACATATAATATAACTAAACTAATTTGCATGTATAACTGATGTATCCATCTTCCATGAACACAAATGATGAATATTTTAATCTGAGAATGTCAATTGAATGATGCATCTATCGTTTTCATCTTTATATTATGATGATCACGCTAACATGTATATTTGTTCTCAAAAAACAACCATTATTCAAGTCCAAGCTTATATATCCCCATGTTATCTACAATTCTATATGGATTTATAGTTACATTAATGGATTTTGTCCGGAAGTTCCAAATCAAACAAAATTAGATTATTAGACACAAACAAGAATAATGGAAGCTAGTAAAAACAAAAATATTTTCTTAAAAAAATTAATATATATAAAAAAATTAAAAATTCCTTCCTCTAGTTAAACTAAACTATTCATCATTATAATTTTTGAAATTTAATGATCATACCCCTGAGAGCCAGCGAAACATTTCGGTGATCTCTTCACCAATTCTGTTACCTTCCATGTCATATTCTGCATCCACGACTGGAACGACGTCGCTTCGACGGCTACTCCCCCCATTTCCCCCGAAGAACCTTCCAGAACTTCGAAACGACGCCGTTCGCGTTGATATGGAAGCAGAGACTCTATCCACGTACTCCTTCAGCCAGCTCCTTACGCCGCCAACCTCGCCCGCCAGATTCGCTTCATGTTGACTCGCCGTAGGCTCCGCCGCCGCCGGAATGTCCTTCTGATCAGACGTGCTTCTTCGATGAGCATGGCTGAATGGAACTTCCGCATCCT
>JASCZI010000407.1:25747-38165 GCA_036250425.1 Stylosanthes scabra
AGCTCCGGCTCCGGCGCGAGATTCGCCAGAAACCGTGGTGGAGCCATCGGGCGCCGTCCCGCGTCGGCTCACGTTCCCTATCTCGAGGCGGAAACTGTCGCTGCCGGCGGTGGAGGAAGCCGAGCGGACGAGCTTGGCGAGGTCCGATTCGGCGGCGACAATGGCGGATCGGCAGAGCGGGCAGGAGAGGTTGGACTGAAGCCAGGTGTCAATGCATTCGGCGTGGAAGGCGTGGCAGCAGAGAGGTAGGAGGCGTAGGAGATCGTCGCTGCGGAACTTCGAGAGGCAAACGGCGCAGTCAGCGGCGGCGGAGCGGCGAGTGACGGAGGAGAACGTGAAAAGCGGTAAGGAGTCGATGATGTAAGCGTAGGAGGAGGAAGAGGTTTGAGGCACTTCCGGCGAGATTCGGCGGCTGGAGGTGAAGATTGGCGTGGCGGAGGGCGATTGCGTGGCTGAGAAACGAGAGAGACGGCGGAGACAGCGGCGGTTGATGTGACGGAGGAGGAAACAGAGTGCGAGGGAGATTATGACGGTGACGGCAAGAACCGTTACTATGATGAGGATGCTTGGGCTGAGATTCTGTAACGGAGATGAACGGCGTGGTGGAGTTGTGGTTGTGCTAGAAACTGTTGTGGTAACGGTGTCTGATCCGACGACGTCTAGTGATAAGGGAGGAGGAGAAGCCATTCTGAGTATTATTATGAAGAGAGAGAGAAGAAAGAGGTTGAGAGTTGAAAGATGATGAGAATATATAAAAGGGAAAAATAAAATAAAATAAAATAAATGGCGTCTGAAGAAGGTGGTGTATGCATGGAATTGGAATGGAATGTGAGTGTGTTAGAAGGAGGGAGGGTTGGGGCTTGGGGTGGTGGCACGTGAGGGGCACGTGGGGCTTTGAATTGTTGATGGGATGAAATGAATGGGGGTGGCGGGGTCGCGGGGGAAGCTGAATTTATTTGGATGGAAGAGGAGAGTAAATGCGGTCAGGGTTTAGACTTTAGAGGAGGACTCAGGACCCTCTTCTACTTTCTCTACTCTGCTACACTCACTCCTTAAACTCTACATCCCCATCTTCTTCTACATTCGTTTTTTTTTGGAAAGTGTTAGGTCACTTGAGAGGGTCCCAATTTCTCACAACACAAATTATTTTGTATATGTTTTTTATGATATATGGATTATGGGTTACTAATCTAACAATTTTAAAAATTCGTACAAATTATAATAATTTATATTTATGGAAATAGATGAGTTAAATTGTAAACAGTTATTAATGAATTAATTTATTATTATTTTTTTGAATTTCAAAATATAGAATATATAAAGATATTTCTTTCCTTAATAAATGTGGTGAAAATCTGGGAATGTAATCAAATAATTGTGTAATTAAAACACTTACTAAATCTCTACACGTGAAATAAAAAAAGAAGGAAATTTAAAGAAATTATTACATTCTAATTTCTAATTAACAATGATAGATACCCATATAGATTTCCAAATATCATTTACTTTGTAAGAATGAATTGGAGTCCATCGTTTTACTATAATAAAAGCACGTCCTTTGGCAGTTTTATAAGGGTAACTAGCATGTCTTGATGAGTTGGTGAGTTACCATAATTTTAGTGAGCTGGACTAAAAAATCTTTGATATAGTAAATCCAAAAAAAAAAAAAAAAAAACTGGGTACAGAAATTAAATGTACAGTTAAATAAAGACAAGAACAAGTTAACTTTGGTCTTGTTTTGTTTTTATTATTTTATCGAAGAAAAAAAAGAAGTTTAAGTTGTAACCAATAATGAATGTGATTATCAAAGTCTGCTCTTGGACAACAATAACTTACATATATCAAAATGTTATCCTTACATAAAGCTTTATCGCAAAGAATCCTATTTATAAACCAAAATCAATCAGTATTATATAATACATATTCAAATATAAAATACACACTAAAAATAATTAAATTATACATGTATGATATATTTTATATTTCGATATATATTATACATTAATGGTTGATTTTAATATATATTTAACAGAACCTAATTTTATTTTAGTGTATTTATATATAACAATAATTCTATGTGTACATCTATATTTTATCCAATCAAATTCAATCAAATTATTTATTCTATGTTAAATAAAAGATTATTTTAATATCAAATAAAAATTTATTTCGATGCTATTTTTTATACTATTTAATACTAAAATAATTTTTTATTTAATATAAAAATAAATAATTTGATTGAACTTGTTTGATCAAATAAATATATAAATAATATTATCATATATAATTATATTTGTTGTTTAACTTACTTTTAAAATATATTTAATATTTTAATATATATTTTATGCTGGTTCCTGATTTTAATAACTGACTTTTATAGATAGGTACCTAAAGTAGGGTTTTTTTTTTTTTTTTTATATTTTTGGTGTGTATAGAGAGATGTAGCTTTTCTGTTTATTATTATTGCTATATATCTTCCCAGTTTGGAACGGTCTTGAACTGAGCTTTTGACCTTTTGTATTAGCTATATGAAGGGGAAAGAAACAACAACGAGAAGAACAACCGAACAAGAACAACAGCAAATAATGTTTGAGATATTCTTTAAATGCTATGGTAACATATGATTCATAATAAACACGACATTAGCATACGGTGTGGGAAAAAGAGTTAGCAGGGTGGAGGCAGCTACATAGCTAGGGAGATATATCTTACATTGAGAACTGTTGGTAAATGGTAAATGACTCCACCTACCAAAGTGTATATATATATATATATATATATATATATATATATATATATTGATCAATTTTATAAATAACTTATACTACACGTACGTGTGATTTCAGGCTTCAGCATATTAAAAATAACTTTACAGTAGTTAATTTAACTACCAAATTCTGTGGTGGTTCTATCAGAACCTTTTATGAACATTTTTAAAATAGTTAAGAAGAGATCAGCTATTTTTTTTTTTTTTAAAAAAGAATACATCACTATCAAATATACCCTTAATATATAGCATATTATATGTGTAAAAGTGTTGAATGCAATGGTACGTAGCAAAATTTTGTCTTACTATCAAAACATTTTGCCACATAAAGACCCAAATTCTCTCCGTCACATTTAATTTAGTGACTAATTGTTATGAGAAAGGATTATTAATGCCTCTAATTTTAACATAATGTAACTA
This sequence comes from Stylosanthes scabra, assembly GCA_036250425.1. NCBI lineage: Eukaryota > Viridiplantae > Streptophyta > Magnoliopsida > Fabales > Fabaceae > Stylosanthes > Stylosanthes scabra. The sequence goes on from JASCZI010000407.1 coordinate 28,935, forward strand.
TCCTATATCCTCTAATTAGAAACCCCGGACACCAACCATCATAATTAAGATTATAGGATAAAATACTGTTTTGGTTCTTAACCCAAAAACATGGATCCAGCTTTTGAGCTAGACTTGTCTGTCTGATCATTATCTTTGAGATCAATCGCGTAATCTTTTTAGATTCTGTTTATTCGTTGATACACATTCCTTTCTCTGCTATGTTATGTGTATCTATGCAAGCTAAAGAGAGAGCTTTGCGCCATCTGTCAGTCCGGGTCGAATTCTGTTTTAGTTCATAACATTTAAAACGTTCTATTTTGGTCCAAAAGATTTCAATTTGATTCAATCAAGTCCAACAATTAAAAGTTGGATGAGAACTTAACGTTGTAGCTAACGTGACTGTTTGCTCGGTGATTAATTTTTTCATTCCTACGTTCAAAAACTTCACATTGCAAAGTTTGATACTTCATTTTCTTTTCTCATTCTTGTAACGAAGAAGACATTTGAAACCTTGACCATTCGTCATTGACTTGCGAGAATCGAACGAAAAAAGTCTTTGTTGGTGCTCGTGAGTGGTTTGAACTTAATTATATGTATAGCGAATTAATGTTACATTGGCTCTTCTAGACGGAGAAAGAAACGACTACGTTATCTATGATGTTAAATTCCAATCCAAATTTAAATAGTGGGACTTGATTATGTCCAATTGAAATATTTTGGGAACAAAAGAAAACATTTTAAATATTAGGAATCAAAATAGGATTCGACCCAAACGTTAGGGACCAAAACAGTAATTTACCTTTAAAATCTATTAAAAAGTTTGATAATTTTAAAATAAAGTACAAATAATAAAAATTCATTAATTTCTTATTTTCAATAATAATTAATAAATAACTAAATGTAGTAAAAAGGATCATAAGAATAATTAAAAAAAAGAAACATGCAATTAGTGGTTGTGGCAACTGGCAAATATGGAGAAGTAAAACACCAAGCCACTAAATGTTCCAATTCTTTTCCTAATATAGAAGAAAATAATGATGTCTTTTTCTTTCTGAAGCGGCTAGAAAAGTATTTTTATACTAAAAATATGTTAAAAGAAAGGTTCTAGCTTGACACTTTAGGAATTTGAACTCGAAATTTCTATTAAAGAGAGAATAAATATTATTTGAATTACATTTTATTGATCATTAAAAAAATATTTATTTATTAAAAACAAAATCCAAAAACATATCAATATCTATTAAACCACTGGTTGCTTTAATTAGCGTTAAGCAGTATGAATGCGAAAAATTGGACACGTTAAAACTTTAGCCATCTTAATTAAATGTATGTAACAATTAACTAAGCAAAAAGCTTTAGAGTTGTGGCCTGATTGGCTACATCATGGAAGGTTAAAAGAATACGAAAGTAATACTGCAATATCATCATCTTTTAGGGTACCCTTAATTAATCAACAAGCGAGGAATTTTCATGGCTGGATATAATATAATGTAAAGTCAAAATAGGACGATCGATTGGGAAAAGTTGAAGCTAAGTTGGAGTGGAATAACTGCAACATGATCCCAATCATTATATTATATTATATTGCAGGCTAAATTATTATGATTTTTTATCTTTAATGTTTGTGATTTTAAAAAAATGTCTATAACATTTAATTTTAAGTTGAAGCTAACATCATAACTTGTATTATATTTCCTGCAACAGATGGAGAACATACCTTCCCAACTTGGCAGATGAGGTAATTAATAGGCATATAATTAAATTAATATTAACGAAATATGTGGAAAGAAACTTAGTATTATTATTACTATTATATGATATGATGATGATGATTAGAGAGAATGATATGGGGCGTTTGGGAACGTGCAAAGGCAAGATAGAAGGCAAGTAGGCGACCAATACATTCCATAATAGTAATAAAATGGAACCATAATGTCTCATGATCTCGAGCTGATTCATTTTTTAATAAGAGGATGCTTGTCTTTTTTGTGAATATACTATTCACGTTCAATGCTTTGCTTTGCTTTGCATCATTATCTACATGACCGCGTTCTTCGCTCTTTTCATTTACTGTTTTGCTTTGCCAGCAACACGACATCTTGCCATGACCATAAAACCGCAGATGTCCTTTTTTTTTTTCTATATTGGATATGTTTTTGTAACGCAGCTTATTTTTTTGGGTTTCCCAGTAACACAGCTTTTCATTACACATTTTCTTGTTACGGCCCGGATTTTCATTTGGGTCTAGGGTTATAACTGGCCCAAAAAGGAGAACATATCGGCCTAGAGAGTAGAGACTAATTTGGAAATATGACCCAAAAAAAAAAAAAAAACACTAATTTGGAACGTATTTGGTGTACGATAGCATATTTTTTGGATTATTTAATTTGAATTAGTCTAATAATCCACTCCTTAGTTTGCTTAAACGAATGTTTTCACAACCAGTCACCAAAAAAAAAAAAAAACATGTTTTCACAACCAGGTTAGTCATCAAGCAAGTTAGAGAATATAGAATATGGTGAAATTTTTCTTCTTCTTTGGAATATATCCTCGCAGGATGCTGCTAATCTCGCAACAATTTAGTCAGATTTTTCACAAATGATTCCTGTCTAGACACAGTAAATTTGGTGTCTAGTCTAAACACGATAAATAAAAAAGGCTGAACATACACCTAAAATTAAAAATAAACAATTTGATCATAACCCTTATACACTAATGTCACACAAAAAAATAAGCCTTATATACTTTAGACTCTACTAAACAAAATTTAAAATCCTAAATGTACATGACAAATTTGTTCGCCAAAAATGTATTGGCCAGCAAAAGGTTTCCCTTTGAATAAAAGGTTCTGTTTGAATATTCTTAAATTTAATCTAACCTGTAATCTTTGTTAGCAGTTTGGCTCCACAATCACAGCAATAATGTAGGAGAGTCAGTCGGACCCAGGGGAGTGAATTCCATTAGCTAGTTGAGAGTTGAAAGTGTATGGCATTTCCTGAAAAAATGTGCATAGAGACAGAGTAGAAAACGGCTATATGGGGACCACTCTCTACTCTTTTGGCTTTTGTCACTCAACACTCATCAACTTGTGTCCCTCCCTTCCTATCTTCTCCATTTACACCTTCCTTCTTTATTGCTATTCTTGTAGAGCTTAAACAAAAATCCCAATGCCCCCCTCTCTTTCCCTTTCTCCTTAGTTAGGGTTCTTCCTTTTCTTCACCACTTTTACGATGCAGACTTGCTGCCACTTCCACTTCTTCTTTTATCTGCTTGCTGCTTCTCTGGTTTTCTCCCACCGCCACAACCATGGTAATGCTTCCTCAATCTGCATTTTTGCTTTCCTGCTTTTTCTATGGTTTTCGTATTCTCATTAGTACCTCCGATATCTCTGGACCTAAACTACTTTTTACTAAGCTTGGAAAGTTTTAATCTGGATTGTGAGGCCATTTTGTTGAGGGAATTCAGTGATTAAGTGGTATAATGAGTTCAGTTAGGTCTTAATTGCATTCCTCTTTACTCAGAAACTTGAGTAGTTTGTGCCTTTCTAATCTTGTTCAAATAGGCTTGCTACATTTAAGTACTTGTTTCGGATCCTAGAATGTACAAGGAAGAAACAGAGCAAATGAAATTCTTTGCTTCTCAATTTTGGACATTGGAAATTTTGCTTTGTGTTGTTCAACTTTTGGTGTAAACTGTAATGTTTATGCTATATTTCTGAGTGATCTCGTGTTAATATATTAGCCATTTGCCCATTTTCATCTTTTATTGCTTCTTGAATGAGTGAATCATTTACATTCTAGCACACAAGTGATGGTAATTTTATGAGAAATTTTCTTCTATCCTACAAGAGGGCTAGTGATATCTAAAATCATGCTCCAATACAAGGGGGAAAAACAATTCTTTAACTTCAAATTCCAATTTGATTTTCATTGATTCTGAGCCTATCTCATGTTTATATTTTGAATGCTTGATTGAGGAATCTTTGTAAGAATTCTTAAACTCTGAAATTTAAAGCCTCTGTCTTAGTTACTAAATCCATGTTGTAAACTGCATTATATATCATTTGGATTCAGTCACAAACATCAAAGTAGGGTGGTAGTGGTTTCTAAAATTGACTGTGTAGACTAAAATTGTCCTTGAGAATGAGACTCAGAGATTCCAAGTGTTACATTCCTGTGATTGACAAACGTGCATTATGTTAGTCCCTCAGTCCTTTTCCATTAGGTGTCAATAGGGACTAACATGGTTCACTTTTGTAAATTCCATGGATGTAATTGGTGCAATTGGGATCTCGAAGACTATTTTGGTGTATGCGGCCAATCTCACGGACCACTTTGGCCTTAACTCGGATTTTTGTCTATTTAATATACAATGCAGCTTACAACATGAGATTTGATTGGATAATTTGAATTCATCTGACTTGTTGCCCATGTAAATTGGCATCTTGACAAATGATTTCATTGACTGGCATGTTTTGTTTGTGGGTTTCAGCAATAAATTTGGTTAAAAGGGAATATAGTACTGTTTTTCCTGGGAATAATAAATCTCATACGAAGAGGAACCTTTGTCATTGTTTATTTAATGTTCAGTAAGTGACACATGCCATCATTGATTCATTACACTGAGTGTTGGAAGTATATATATAATAGTTAGCATGTGAGCTCTAACAGCAAGTAACTACTGTAACACTGCAGTAAATAACCTGAAACTAATTTTAGCAAGACTAGCTAATTCCTCTTAGGAATCTAACTGATAAATAGCATCTGTTTGGAAGGACTGCAAATATCAAAGGTTGAGTTTTTTAATGGAGAAATGATGTTTCTATTAGAAATGAGTTTGGATATTTTTACTTGGAAGGTTGGTTACTTGTGGAATCAATCCGGATATATAAAAATAATCGTATGTGTAATCTATGGGCATGCACCATTACTGCATGTAGAATCATGCAGATATAAACATCTTTCTCGGTGTGCACTTTGAATTATAGAAGCCGAATCTTGTCTCTGAAATCAGCTAATTGTTTTCACTTTCCTGCAGGAAATCCGGCGAATGATCTTGTCGACATTATAAACAAGAACCGTACGGATCAAAAGCTTCCTCACCTAAATGACAGTCCTGGTCTAGGGTGCATGGCCTTACAATACATCGAATTATGCAAAGAAAATTGCACTGACAACAATGTTTTGAACTGCAAACCTCCTGAAGATGACTTCACCGAAGTCTTCGCCCCGAACTGCGGTGTAGAGCTGCCAACTTTCGGCACAATAACCGGACACATAATTGGTTGTCAAAAGAAGTATGTTGAGCCATCAATGGCATATTCCCAAGTTCTTGTGAAAGATAAGAGTTCTTTATCTATATTGAAGAACAAATCACACAGTGAAGTGGGAGTAGGGCTGGTTGGAGTCCATAAATCTTTCTTTTGGTGTGTTTTATTTAGCAATGGACAGACAAACACTACATTTGTGCTTGAAAATCGTGGTGAAGGCATCAAGCAAAAGACTGGGTGCTATAGTGGGAGCAGTACACCATGCAGTGGAGCACATAGAAGTGGTTTTGACCCCTCTAGCATGTTCTCCATGTCTTATGTACTCATTTTGCTTTTTACATTTTTGTGATGGATGTATCTTCACGTGAGAGTTCATGAAATTATTTAGTTTGTTCTGCTCATTTTTCTTATTGTATAATTTTGTCGTTCTATTTCACTCACTATTATTTTTGCAAAGGCCACTGATCTGATTTCCAAACTCCTCATTGGTGAATGGTTGAATTTTTTCAGTGGCTGATCTAAAATGCCTATCACTGTCTTCTACCTCGTTGTTATTCTCTCAAGCAATGATAATTAGTGGATGAGTTTTAAGATGAAAAGGTTTTTATACGAGGAGAATGAAGTAAAAATTAAATAAATTAAAATAATAAAATTGTTAAATCAAAGATAATTTTTGTTCTATTTGCAAATAATGTTATATTAATTTTTTAGGTAATATTTTATGTATCATTGTACATACCTTTTTTAATATCAACACAAAAATTTATTTTTTTTGTGTTATAAATGGTGTGTATAAATGTATACAGCAGTACACGTATATTAATTTTAAATTTTTTATTTTGATAAATATAAATTATCTTAAAAAAAAAGTCCACCTTAAATACTTTTATACTATTTATTTTTTTTAATCAACCATGTGATGTAATCAATATATATATTTATTTTAATTTTTTATAATATTATTTAAATGACTAAAATATTTAAGATTAATGATAAATTTATTACGTTTTATTTTTTATATGTATCTTGTACAAAAGACAAATTGAAAGAAATGTTATTTTTTTTTTATTAAAAAATTAAAATTATTAAAACATTTTCCAATCACTAAATTATAATACTTTTAGATCAACTTACTAAATTAGATTAATTAACTTATACTTTGATAAAAAAAAACTTAGCTTTGCACTTGTTAGAATTAATAAAAATCTAAAATATTTTTAATTAATAGCAAAATTTTCTTATAATTTTTATTTTTCTTTCAATTTTATTATTATATATTATTGTAATTGAAAATTATGTTTTTATTTATTTATTTTAGTTTATTAATTGTTTAGATTCCTTCAAATGTATTATATTCAAAATTTAAAATTTTTAGTTTCTCTTATTTTTATTATTTGACATTTATAAAGTACTTATGCTAGACATCTATGATGCACGAAATAGAACTTAAAACTTGATACTGAATTAATAAACTGACACTAAACCGTATTAAGTAGCTCTTTGTTGGTTATCATTTATCAAGCACTCTTATTATGCACCTCCTTAAAAGAAAAAAGAAAAAAAAAAGAAGGGGAACATTCTAGGAGTTTCTGGCTTGTGGCATGCTCTCTAAATGGTTGCATAATGCATAGTGTGAAATATTTTGGCTTGTAGTGTAGTGGTTGTGGTTGTTGCCAAGACTTAAAAGGGTTTATCATCTCCCCTCACCCCTCTCTTCCCTAATCCACTCTTTTCCTTTTTTGCCTCCTCTCCTCTCTCTAAAACCCACTTCTTCCTCTTCCCACTCTTATCCATGGCATCCACATTTATCACGTTGCCAATCCCTTTCCTACACAGCAGACCCACGTCCTTCTCTTTCTCTAACAAGCAATTCCCAGGTACTTCGCTGCACCTTCATTTTTGCTTCCCACAATTTCTTCATCTTACGCGATATTTATTGTTAATGTTAACTAACCCCTTTTCCCTGTCACCTTATCTTGTGATTGTGCAGTTTTGAAAAGGAACTCTTTGAAAGTCAATGCACTAGTTTCCAACAAATGGGAACCAACCAAGGTTTTATATTCTATATAATCTAATTTGAATGTTTAATCGTTTCCTTCAAAGCTTTGGTCAAATTTTATTTTATTTTTATTTGCAGGTTGTGCCTCAGGCTGATAGAGTCCTTATTCGTTTGGAGCAGCTACCAGATGTAAGCTTTAAACTTACATGAACCTGTGAACTTGTTTATTATTAGCCAGTAAGAAAATTCAGGACTAGGGTTTTGTTTTTGTTTTTTATTGCTGCATGGTTTTGCAAAGCCTGATCCTTTTATTGCTCACTTGATTTTGGGTTCTTTATTCATGTTCTTTGCTGATGCAGTCTTTGTGTTCTTTTCCCCTTCTGCAAGTCTATCTTTTATATAAATATTTAGTCAAATGACCTTTTCTCTTGAAGCTTTAAATTTTGTATACATCAGTGATTATGTTCAATATGTTTTTTGAATAACAACATAAAGGATTAGCAGTCTGATTGCAAATTTGGGCTGTTTAATGTTTATTCGTATTGAAGGATGTGACACGGAGCATTTTTAATCTCATAACAAATTGTGTGAATAACGACTATAACTAGCTGCTATAAACCATAACTGCAATTAACGGGTATCTAAGTGTACGGTACATTTTCCATGTTACATGTCTGATATGTGACCATATCTTTCTGGTATAGAAAACTACTGGTGGAGTTTTGTTGCCCAAGTCAGCTGTTAAATTTGAGCGATATCTGCTTGGAGAAGTAAGTGTATATAGATGCATTTGGTGTTTTAGCTCTCTAAACATGTTGACTTTAGAATTCTTTGTGTTCTAAATCTGATTTCTTTTTCCGTTTCAAATTTTCGCTTTCAGGTCCTCTCTGTTGGTGCTGAGGCAGAACAAATAAAAGCTGGATCCAAGGTACATAATCAGTTGCTGTGAAAGAGATGATGTAGAATTGTAGATACTTAAAAGAAAATGAATTATCTCAATATGTTCTTGATATTTCATTTCAATAATTTTACTACTGAATAAAAGTATCCCATTCCAATAATATTAGCTAACATCCTGATATTTCTTTATACAGATAATAATTTAACTTAAGGATCCCAAATTTATTAAGTATTACTAATGATAATCTGAAAAAAGGAAATGTTGCCATAACTTACCTTGAATTTACATGTTCTTGATGGCCGATTCTTAATACTCCGAAGTAATAGGGTATGATTGGATTGGTGGTTTGAGGTGGAGTGGAATGGGACTCAAGTTAATATAATAAGCTGTCATTGTTTGGATTGGTTATTTATGATGAAGTGGAGTGGACTGTGATAGAATAGATTCCATCAAGTTCCTCCAGAAAACCTATATTTCATTTTTTAACCCTTATTTGGTTGGCTTGGAGTAGAAGCACATTTTATCCGCAAAATATTACTGAAATAATAACTTTACTCTTCTGGGGTCTATTCCACTTCTTTAAACCCATTCAGCTCCGCCATAAATCTGAAAGGTAGCCTAAAGAGCTGAACAGTAACACTGTTTATGACAAGTAGATCTGACTTCCATTACTATATTGTTGCTTTTTGCTCAGACAACTGAAACTAGAAAGGGTGAAAAGGGAAAAATAGGAAAAGAAAGAAATGAAGTGTTAGTTTCATTCATTTGAACTTGTTAGGATACTTCCAAGTATAAACTATTCTTACTCTTTTGCAGGTTTTGTTTACTGACATGAATGCTTATGAGGTATGTGCCACATAAATATTTGCTCTTGAAATTATACATTAGTTATCACATTAACTGTTAGGGGGTTTCAAGTGCTAACTGCTATCTATGCTTGGGATAATTGACATAACTTCATCTTTTCAGTAAAATGTTTTGAAATTGCACTTTATTATTAGGGCAATCTTGTCCAATATATAAATTAAACTATTTGTTCTGGAAATTAGAAAACTATATTTGTACTATCTTTATATAATT
>JASCZI010000408.1:0-10954 GCA_036250425.1 Stylosanthes scabra
ATGATTTCCGAACTAAAATATGAGTGAAGGAAAGAAGGGATAATAGGTGGTGTGGGTAGCACAACCACACAATGCAGCCTTATATAGAATTTTCGGATCCTATTCCAGGTTCTGCAGACCCGGAATCATCTTGAACCAATTCCGGGCTTGGCAGTTCCGGAATTAGTTAAACATTGCATTTTGCCCAATTCCGGGCATGACAGCCCCGGAAATGGAACTGAACATGTTCCGGGCTTGTCAGTCCCGGAATATGCAAGAAGGACCTAAAATGGTCAATTCCCTCACCCGTGCTTATTTATGTATATATTATATTTATTTTGATTATTTTAATAAAAAATTCCCTTTGAAGGAAAAAGAAAAACATATGAATTCTGCAATTATTCGTCAATGTAAAATTATTTTTTAGTAAACACAGTGATGATATTTGCTGAATTTTTTAAAAAAAATAATTTTGGTATTAAAATCGTCATTGGCGATCGTATATTGCCAACACCAGTGGCGTTTTATTTTAGAATAATTTATGCCACACATATTGGCCTATGGCAATAACTGGTTAATCACACTTTACCTGTCACATTGGAATTTAATACCAATGCATTAACCATGTAGAAATTATTTTTAATATGGTAAAGAGAATGGTGAAATGCGTGCATATTATCTTTGGGTGTATTTTCTCCTTTTATGGGTGCATGTTTGAGTTATTCTGACCAACAACAAAAAACGCAGTGTGCTATTTTAAAAATGCATCCTGCAATTTTATAAAAACCATACTCTCTTTTCAACAAAAATGTGAAACGTGCAATAAATGTTATAAAAGGAGTTTCTTTAAGATTCTGTCTTCACACACCAACAACTTTAAAACCTTGTTTCTTGGACAGTGAGTGTGTGAGTGAGTGTGAAAGACTTTTTATTTTATTTTTAGTGTTAGTGATATAATTATTTTTAATATTTATGATAAAATGGTTTTTGATTATACACATCCTGAAAACCATATTGTAACCTGTTTAAGTGATCCTTAATATGTATGTATTTTTTTATTTTATTTTTTATTTATTTTAAATCTTAATTTTCATTCAAATAATTATTATCAAATTAAAAATAAGCATTATTAATATATTATTATTACTGTTATTGTAAGTAGTTTTATATTTTCCTCCTGCTCTTATTATTATTATTACTAGAATTATTTATGTTAGTCTCGTGATATGTGGGTTATGATTCGATTTCGTTGAATAGATTATGATTTTTTGGTCTTGGCATCATTTTCTCATAAAGTCATCATTAAAAAATAGATACAGGTTTTTATCATGTTTTACATCCTCTAACTTGACATTTTCTGTCTTTTTTCCGGACATCTATGCTGAATTCGTATCTCACAAAAGCAATATAACACAACCAATGCTATCATAGGCGATAACCTCCATCTTGTATCTATTGGTCATAAAATATTTTAATGCTGAGCATATCATTAAACCAATATTTCTCTAGAGTACCAAAGTAAGAACCTAACCTTACATTGTAGTACTAACCAAGTTTTCTAGAACCAAGATTTTCGAGAAAATCAGTATGCAGCAAGAGCTATTTTATAGAAGTTTGTATAATTAATAAATGTCCTTCTAATTTGTGAGAGTAATAGAAATTTGTAAGGGGAGTAATAATATATTTCTAATCCTTATATAGCACATCAACAATATTCAATTTTAAAAGAATTCTTTTCTTTTAATTTGTAGAAACTTTTAGAAAGTCTTAAATTATAATTCAAATGATAAAATTTCAATTAAAAAGGTCTTTAATTATAATTTAAATTCAAATTACCTATTTAAATTGTGAAGGTGTTTAACATAATTAAAATTCAAATGACCTAATTTAAGTTGGGAAGATCTTTAAAAGTAATTCATTTTCAAATAGCCTTATCAAAATTGAGAAAGTTTTTAAATTTGGAAGCTCTTTAGTCATAAATCAAATTCAAATGACCTATGTAAATTGGAAAGATTTTTAAAGCTAATTCAAATTCAAATGGACCTATTTAAAATGGAAAGATCTTTAAAGCCAATTCAAATTCAAATTGTCTTATTTAAATTAGGAAGAAAATTATAATTCGTTTGAGTATATAGGGTTGTCTATATGATTTTCGTTTGCCAAAAAAAATAAATGTCGTCCTAACTTGCGAGTGCAATCTCAATCTGTAAATACTAGAATAATAGATTTCCAACCCTTATATAGCATATAATCAATCTTAAATTATGAGAGAAATTTTTTTATACTATTTTTTTATAGTATCAATGTTATTAAATCAAATTATTGCTTGATATAATTTATTTTTGGAAGGACCTTATTTGATTTTTAATTCCAAATATTATACTTTAAATATAGAAGATTTTAAATTGATCTTAGATATTTGATTTTTAATTTAATTTCAAATTATGATCAATCTTAAGGGCAAGTTACTCAAATAAATCAAATGGGAATAAAAATGATCAAATTGACCTAATACAAAAAGTTAGATCAATTTGTTCTAAAATATATCTATATAATCCGTGAAAGGGTCCAATGGATTACAAAATATATATAATTCGTGGAACCTTTTCACGGATTTTGTGTTATTTGATTTTAGAGATTCGTGGTGTCCCCTTCCATGGATTCTGTATACATGCCAAAAGCAAAAAAAAGTCCATCGATTACATAGATATATTTTAGAACAAATTGCTCCATTTTTTGTATTAGGACAACTTGATTATTTTTATTCTCATTTCATTTATTTGAGTAACTTATTCCAATCTTAAATTATGATAAGAATTGTTTATACTATCTTTTTATAGTATCAATGTCAATAAATCAAATTATTACTTGATATAATTTATTTTTAAAAAATTTTTATTTAATTTTTAAAATTAACAATTCAAATCTTAGATATTTTAATAAATACTTTGACTAACTGAAGTATGAATAATTTGAACAGTTGGCATATAATCAAAGCACCATTTGACATGATAATATAGTGGATAAAATAATAGATAATAGATACGACATCATTATTATCAATGATACTATTATAAGTATATGTATGGGAAATATTGTTATCATTATTATCAATAATAAGATTAATGTGATTATTATGACTGTATGGTAGGAGTTTTGAGGAATAATAATAATAATAATAATAATAATAATAATAATAATAATAATAATAATAATTATTGTTGTTGTTAATAAATATTTGTCTATGGCAGGTGACGAGAAAGTTGTCTCTCCGGAGACCTGAACCACCCAAGAACTTCAATATGATTACGAGTGACGTATTGGAAGTGATCGGTTTTCACCATTCGAACATAGACGGTGTAGCTGGGCATGGTAACCTCATATCAGCTTGAGTTGAACAATGGCGGTCTGAAACGCACACGTTCAACTTTTCGGTGGGAGAAATTACCTTGGAGGATATCTTATATATTTTTGGACTCCCTCTTATAGTAGCGAGTCGTCTTTGTTGGTAGAGGAGTACAATGTAGTTTTTGGGAGGGAATCTAGAGATCTCGACCGCACGGGGCAAAAGTGAATCTTGGTTGAATTGAGCAATGCAGAGACTCCGAGCCTCTTAATATGCAGAATTCGATTCACAGATATGTGTGATGTCATGTATTATTATTCTTTGGCTTGGTGTTGTTTCCTGACAAGTCAACCAGTACTGTCAACACCAAATATTTGCCATTGCTACAAGATTTTAATGATATCTGATCATATAGTTGGGGAAGCGCCTATTCAGCACATTTATACAGGTCACTATGTTTGGGCATGCATGGGAACGGATGGCCTACATAGCCTCGATTCGTGCTCAAGCATTTGGTTTGGAGGTACCGCTTCCAATAAGGTAATAGCGTAATTTTTTACTATTTTCTTTCTAGTTAGTTTTCTTGTTTAAGTTTTAATCCTGGTGTTTATTATGTAAATCGATTTTTTTCAGGTGGAGGAACTGACGGGATAAGTAATAATCGTTTCTGTAATTAACTTCCACCTACACCAGACCATGATCCACATCAACAAAACGTGTTTTTTTCCTCGCCACCACCTCAACCTGCACCAAATCCTCGTTATGCACATTTTCCACCACAGAATGTTTATAAACAATATCCTCCCAAACCACATTATCCTCCACAATATCCTACACAACTACAATATCCTCCAACCTTGCATCGTCATATTCAGGTCATGTGCTTAGATCACCCAAAGTTATAAACTCTCCTTTGTAAACCTTTCGAACCTCTGTTATCCTATACAAGTCATTTACATATACTTGCCAATCAAGAAGTTGGTTAGCACAACAAGAAAGCACAAGTCGACACGGAATTCAGTCAACCTGAAAAGAACCAATATCGCATACCCTCGCTACAAGGTTCACAGTAAACTTCATTCCTCTGGCATTTCACGGACCTCAAATACCGCATTGCGTCGATCAAATCTATTTGCTATTATGTTTCCTACATGCCTAAGGTTTGATTCCACCTGCTTCGTAGCCTACTCTGAAAAGGTACATCCATTGCGAATGCGATCATCAGCCTCAGATCCTTTCCATACAAATAGCTCATTTAAGGGATAAAAGATAGCCCTAACCAGTGCAGAAACAGGAGGATGACGTGCACCCTTCAAGATCGAATTTATGCACTCCACTAAATTCGTAGTCATATGGCCCATAGGTGACCCTCATCGAATGCATCACGCACCTCTGGAAGCCAATATCCCGGCACCAATAAGTATATGCCTGTCCTGCTGCCTCAATCTTTTTGAAGTTCTCAACAAAATCTTTTCAGCCTTTGAATAACCTATTGTGATGAGAAGTTGTTTAAGATATTTGTTGTTTCCGAATCTCCGTAAGCAATTGGCCCCTATGTGTCTGATTCAATACATGTGCTTCGTTCTTGGAGGATCCCAAGCATCGTTGCTTCACCGTATTGCTGCGTTGATAGACTCATGACAGTCAGAAATAATACCAACACCATCTCAAGTCACAAAATACCGACGTAGGTAACTCAAGAAAAAATACCAGACATCAGCAGTCTCTCCCTCAACTAACGCAAAAGCTATTGGCACAATGTTCTAATTCCCATCTTGTGCAATAGCCACCAAAAGAGCACCTTTGTATTTTCCATAAAGGTGTGTACCTCCAACTTGAACCAACAGTTACAATGTTTGAATACTTTGATGCAGGGGTAGAAAGTCCAGAAATTAAAAACCCGATGAAGTATCCTCGTGCTAGGAACTTCCTCATCACCTACGTAAGCAGGTAGGCTTTGGATTTTAACTTTTAATCTTGACATCTTGTCACACATCATCTTTAGCCATATCAGTAGAGTCTGGTAAGACGTTTCCCAACCACCATATATCTTCACAATAGCCTTTTGCTTTGACAACCAAGCCTTTCGGTAACTTATGGTGTAGTTGAACTTGGCCTTAAGGGTGGCAATGGGTAGGATAGGGTTTAGACTCAACCCTAACCCTATCCGCGGGTTGATTATGTTACTAAAACTCAAGTCTACCCTACCTGCACTCAACCCGCGGGTGTCCAACCCTACCTACGGGATTTTAAAAAATATAATATTTATAAATTACTAAATAGAATTGAATTTTATATAAACAATACTGTTAAATTTTCAATTGAATATTTTGAATCAGTGATTGAAGAATTATTATGTCATTGAAAAGTTTTTGGTTCGACACTCATTCCTAACATATTTTTACTATAATATAACATATATACATAGGGTGCAGGTTGGTCGGATAGGGTTGAGCATCAACCCGAACCTTACCCGACCCGCAACTCAACCTGCTCCGCGCTTAACCCTACCCGCTACGGATCGGTTAGCAACCTACCCGACCAGATTGGGTACCCACGGATAGGGTTGCTATTGCCACCCCGGCTGGCTTGTACTTCTGCAATTATAGATATCACCTCGGTTGGCTTGTACTTCTGCAATTATAGATTTCACCTATATGGTTGGGTCAACTTCAGTCAACGGCCTCAGTGCATCTGCAATCATATCGGAGTCCAACTTAGAGTGATCTTGGGATATCACTCCAACAGTACATGTGTGTCGGCCATTGTACCTGAGGATCTCCCACCACACTTTTCTTCAAATCAAAATTGCTCTGATAAGCCAGTCGTAATGCTTACATTGTGCGTAGAATGTCAACGGCTCAAATTCAAGTATCGTGTAATCAACTGCCCTGGTGATTGTGTATTTTTTTACTACTGAGATCACGGACTCTTTGGACACAAAGTCCATTCCAATAACAATTTCATCGTCTTCGGGAGTCGCAACTCCCGCTCCAATTTACAATGGTAATCATTAGATACTTTAAGTCTAAAAAAATAAATGAATCTAAAAAATATGGAAAATGCTTATCGACGTTTGCATACTTTGGAAATTGTGTTGCACGCATGGCGTCAAAGTCCACAGCAGGCATAAAAGACGGAATGCCAAAGGAATCATTGTTGATAAATGTTTGCATCGCTTGTTTTCCGAATGGATCAAGTGCGTTGTTGTCCCCATCCTTGTTCGTCATCGATTTCGTAGTTTTCCTCGAACTTGTCTTCACTATCGATGTTGTTCTCTAAGCCTGGTAATTCGGGCGCATTATGATCTTCTCTCATTTCTTGCTGGTGCTCAAACTCAATATACAACTCTAGAATCGACACTTGAAATCGAGTATGCTGATAAATCTGAATCATCCGTCACATGCTTGTATCGTCGATAGTGGGCATCGTTTGGAACTGCACCACACCTCCAAATACCACGACCGGATTCCTGTATAAAACTCTATTGACCCTCTTTTGAATATGACTTTCTATGCTTCCGCATAGGCCATTTTTGTAGCTCTGCAAAAGTCATGGTGTATGGAATAACAGACGAGAGTGGATTCTGGCACACAAAATTGACCCATTCGGCAATGTTTGGTATAACTTCACCGTTATAATACACTCATAAAAAAGCATATCCGTCCATTGGAAGGACTTCTTCAGCTCTCCCTTAATGCTAACTCTTCTAATAAAAACCTCACAATGCTTACAAATGAATTCTATGAATGTATTTATAGGCAAAGACCAAAACACGCACCATGCCTTTTTAAAAATCGCAATCTAGTTTTTAATAAAATGCACCATGCGTTTTTTTATTATTATTATTTTATGGTCTATTCCTCATAAAAAAACGCATTGTGAATTTTAATAAATCTCACACAACATTTTTTAAAACCCCACACTGCGTTTTTTGTTTACAAAAATTAATAAAATATTTGTTTCCCTAAAAAAACACAATGTATTTTTTTACTACACTCATAGCAGTGGAAATCTCACTTGAATGATAGTATTAAGGGTAAATACCATCCCTTATTCCATATATAAAAAATAGCCAATTTGGTGGATTTGGAAAGATAAAAATAATGACATTTTTATCTAGATAATCCTTGAACCATGGAGCAAATCTGTGCCCTTAGTTTATTGTGTGCAAAGGATTTTCAGAAGTTACTCTTCTTCCTAAGATACTCTTCTTCCTCCATCTTTGATAACAGAATGGTGCGCCCCACATGATGATCAAATAAAACTGAATTGTGATACTAGTATGTATGAAACCTCAATATTGCTGGTTTTGCTTGTGTTATCCGTTATGCTAATGAGAAGTGGCTTCAAGGCTCTGCGGGAGCTATGCCTTTGGATAACTCCTTTGAATGTGAGTTGTTTGCTTATTGGAGAAGCCTTATCCTTACTTGGGATTACGATCACAAAGATACGATTGCTGAAATGGATAATGTTGATGTTTATAGAGTTACACAGCTTTATCACTGTAATGACAATGGCTTACATGCTGACTTAGTCACCAAGATCCATGAGTTTTTTCGGAGATCATAGAATGTTGTTGTCTGCTTAATTAAGAGAAGTGCTAATGGAGTAGCGAATCCAAAATCGCTGCTAAGAATGAAATTGCTCATCGAGAATGAATGTCTTCTTAGAATAATTTAAATTCTGGGCTTATAAAGGACATGCTTGTTTCCTTAAGTGTTTTACTTTTTCTTTTGTTTTTTTTTTTTTTAAAAAAAGCATCCAAAGGATAAAGAGGAGTTGAATTAAGTATATAAAAACAATGATATAATTTTTGAACAATTTCATGTGTTTTTCTTTGAACAATATTATACCTTGAGTCTTGAGATATTCTCTCTGTCTTTGTGGGCCAAGGATTCGGTACCCCTTTTTGAGGGAGGGGCATCAGTGTCTCTTCTTAAAATATTTACAAACTTAACCCCGCTTTATTTTTATCATAATTATGGAAAGTTCTAAACTTTTAAATAATTTTATTTTATACCTCCCAAAATTACTTCAGTCTCCATTCAAACTCTCTCTTCACCATTATCAACTGGAACTGTTGCATCTTGGAGCAACCTGCGAGTTAGTTGGAAGACATTATAGCCATTTTTTTCAATCTTTAGCATGGACTCACTGCCTATTAAAGCTACAATGAAAACCCCTTTTTTTTTTCTTTATCTTATTTTTATTTGTATTTGTTCTATATCTTAGTATGAAAATCCTCTTTTTCTTTTATGTTACTGGTCCTAGTTAATGGATAGCATTAATTTCATTCCAATTGAATAAAATTGCATATTTTTGGAGAAAAAAAAATTATCTCTTCGCCATGAAAGTGGTGGAGAATCAAGGTAATGAAGGGAGGTGAGATAGGAGGGTTGGAAGAAAATTTCATCAACAGCAGGAGATAAATTTATTTCAAGGGAAGGTGGTGGAGCTTTGGTGGTGGAAAAATGGAGAGAGATTGTGAAAAAGAACTCATGAGAAGGGAAGGACGATTGTGAAGGTGGTGGTGATGGTTGCTTTGTTTTTTTATCTTGTTGTCTGGCTTCAATTTGCCTTTGGTTCCGCTGATGATGATTGTAGTGTTTTTATAATAGTGAATGATGAATGATTGTCTTAAAGACTATAAAACTATCCAAATTTAATGATGAGTAATATGTAGTATCTAAAATAATACGAAAATAGTGACAAAAAAGAGATAGTTTGCATGTGAGAGATTTGATGGGATAAAATTGAAGTTATCCAAGAGTTTAGAAATTTTCATAAATTATGATAAAAACAAAATGGGGTTAAATTTGTAAATATTTTAGGAAGAGACATTGGTACATGGCTAAGAGTCTTTGTGTATTAAAAGCCTCACCACTTCAAAACTTGTATATCTATTTATTTATTTATTTTTGGTGTCTTGTATATCTATTTATTTAATTTATACAAAAATTGTTTTTCAAAGGTCTTTCCTTTCCTCTTAAAGGAAACCCACAATGACTAGCTAACCATTGATGAAGCAGATCGAAAGAAACCCATCAAAAGTAGGGTGCAGCTGCCATATTAACTGCCTTTGCAAGTCATCTCTACTTTTCAAGGGTGGAGAGAATAGAATTTTTTTTGGTGACAGGAGAGAATAGAATTTGGGTTTCGCTTGGAAAATCACTTATGCAAAGTATTTTTTTAATTTAATTATTTAAATATAATCTTATTTTTCAACTCCACCACTAAAAAGCATTTACTTCTATAAAATGCATATTAAAATATAATATATACATTAAAAATAAATATTTTGGTAATTATAAATAGTCTTAACAACTAATTTTATAAATTTAATTTAACGATTTCACTATATAAAAGGATTTTATATATGTACTTAATTATATATATTATTTCAATCTTAACATAGTTAAGTCACCAAAAATCTTAACATAGTTATTAAAAAGTACATTAATAATGCTAGCTGATCGCCTAATATTTTAAATTAAATATTCTATTTATTTAGATTTTGAATGTTTTATTTTTAAAAAAATATTAAATTAGTTAATTGTTAATTTTTTTTAACCAATAATTTATACAACTAATACCTTAAAATTAAATCATATTTTTATCCAAACTAAAAAAAATTGCTGTAAGCAAAAAGAAGTAATCAAGGTTACAGAACATTACACCTTCCATCTCACCTTTTATAATCCAATAATAATTGCAGTTAATCCAATAATGTGAAATACTACCTAATAAGTCCATTTTCTAACACCAAACCAAACCTTATATTATACACCAAGACCAAATAATAATAATAACAGTCATTAAAAAGAAAAAAGAAAAAATAATTGTGACAGAGAGAAGAAGACGACGAAGATTCTTCCACCACACCAAACTACTTGTTGCAGTTGCATTCAAGCCTAAGGAACCGACACACTCAACCATATACCTGTCGGCAACCACTCCATCATCACACTTCATTCACTTCTCAAAACAAAATAAAGAAAATTCTGAACTTGTTTCAGAGATTTTCGTTCATGTTGGAAGAGGAAGAAGACGCTCACTGAGTGTTGAAACTGATTTCACCTTCAAGTCAAGCTCTTAACAGAAATCACTAAAACTTAATAACGCTTTGATTTGAGTTTTGAGATTTGAGTTTCGAGTTTCAACGCTCTCAAATGTTAGTCCAAGAGCGTTCAGCTCCCAAATCTGCGAACTCAAAACCCAATTCAAGAACAAATGGATCTCTTCCAACCAATCGATTCGTCGAGACCAAGAATCTTGACTTCTCAGCTTGGGTTTCCGAAAATCTATACAAGATCGTCGCCATCCTCGCCCTCGCCGCCACCGTCGCCGCTCTCTTCTTCCTCCGCAATGTCGGCGACACCGCCGCGCTCCTTTGCTTCGAGAAGCAAGCACATGACCTCGAGAAGATCGCGTTCCCGCGCGTCGATTGGAGCAACGTAGCTCCCATTCGGGATACGGCTTCCAAGTTCGCGAATTTTCGGACGGAGCGGTGGATCGTGGTTTCGGTTTCCGGTTACCCTTCCGATTCGCTCCGTGGTCTTGTGAAGATCAAAGGGTGGCAGGTTCTTGCGATAGGGAATTCGAGAACGCCGTCGGATTGGAACTTGA
>JASCZI010000408.1:21875-38536 GCA_036250425.1 Stylosanthes scabra
TATTTTTAAAGTGAAAGAACATCTTATAGGATAGAATTACACATTTGTTGTTATGAAAATAAAAGAAGACACTATGTTAATTATTTCACATTTATAATGTACAATCTGTGGTTGCTGAATTCTTTTTTCCCAAATAAAATTATACATATTTTATTTATGAATTTCATTTTCAAAAGTACACCACAGATCTTAAGTAGAACACATTCATGAAACAGGTTGCAATTTATCGACACACGTTTTGTGCTGACTTGTGGTAGCGACCGTTGCAACGGTCAACGGAAACACAAACACCCCTCTCAATAACTTTTTATTTGGAAATAATGTGTTGCATTTAGCATAAACTATCACTACTATATATATTAAGGGTAAAGATAAGAGGAACTATTTGGTCATCATTAATTGGGTTTCCTTTATGCATCTTGTGATCTTAAGCTGTGTTATTGTGTCTAAGATAACATAGAATTATGTGCAGGTTGCTAAGGGTGGATGCCGTGAAGAGATCAGGCTCGGGAGGGCGCCATGATCCCTATGTTTACACGGTAAACAAATCTATAGGCTAATAACTAGCTAGTTTTGTTAGTATGATAAATTCATTTACGACTTATGAAAAATAATATTTTTACTTATTATTGTCACTTTTTTTGGGACATTTTATTGTTTTAATCTTTCTAAAGTAATTGTCACTTTTTAAATTTTACCTAATCTTTGAAAGGTATTTTTACCTAAAGTAATTGTAACTATATCATTTGTTCACATGATTAATTAAACCGGTTTCATTTTAAGGTGAACTAAACATTTGCCTCATGCATTTTCTATTTACTTTCTTTCACCAAGTGAGATAAATGCTAGATATTTATTAGATTAACTCATGGATAATTCTCTACCTGAACGACTTCAGTCTTTATATTTTTTGCTTTATCTGGAATAAAACGAATATTGTTGTTGCAGATAACTGGTTGAAGGTAGCATAAAGAGTTAAGCTACATGCAATGGTGGCGGATTAATTAGGTATATATATAGATGCTCGCACGGCTAAAGATTGTGTATAGTTATTTCATATATCCGGCTAAATTCAGGTATATATATCCCTATACATGTAAAGTTAGGGAAATTTTGTTGTAGGCAACTTATATATAGTCATGTAAGTGGTGCATTAGAGGTGTCCACTGTCCAGATGTGGTGTATAACCCAAAAGCTATGAGTACAAATGACTCAACAATTAGACGTGTGCCCAATTATATGTATATTGTTACATACAAATGTATAAGAAAACTCCACCGAAGAATATATTGTATCGGGAATAAATAGCTTTTTCGTGTATAAGAAAGTTCTGAGTTTGAATTGTGGTTTCAGTTTAATATCCTACTCGCTTATAACAATACCCAACTTTTAGTGACAAATTTCTATCTGTCATTATTAATAGTGTCATCTAGGTTCTCGTTTTTCTTTTTTAGAACAAAAGAGAATAAGAAAGACCCTTGAAATATAAAAAATTCCAAGTTATTTGTATACATAAAAACGAAAACAGAAAAGAACGACTATGGCTTGGCTTGAATGTTGGGAGCCACAATGACATTTTTACATTAATGGTTAGGGACTTAAGCAAAATGATTAGGTATTTTAGAATTGTTTAGGGATACTTTGTAGAGTAAATGGTTAGGAACCCCTTTGATTGGGATAAAGATCTTCTAAAGTTGTTAAAATAGTAAAATAATGCTTTAATCACCATTGATTTTGTAACATTTATTATTTATGAATTTCACCAATCTTCATTTAAGAGTGATTAAAGCACTATTTGTCCTCTAAAATGAATAGCAACTTTGGAGAAGCTTGGTCCCTTTGATTGGTAGCATACCTTACACATAATGAGTGTGCGATATGCCCACACTAAACTAATATTATTTGTAACTCTTTTGTTTAAGTATACCTCTAAAATGAATAGCAACTTTAGAAAAGCTTGATCCCTTTGATTGGTAGCATACATTACACATAATGAGTGTTCGATATTCCCACACTAAACAAATATTATTTGTAACTCTTAAGTATAACTAAATATAAACCTAATTTTGTACAGAAGATACATCCATGACCATTGTATTACCGAGTCATATCACTTTATAAAGTCTGGCGAGATCATTAAAATTCAATACAAATTTAATAAATAAAAAGGATTCGGAGACAGCAATATGACCCCAACCCAAGTATTTGTTTAGTATTGCAAATTTGCAATGCAAATTCACTAAGCAATTACCATATATGATATTCCTTACTGCTATGAGTAGACACTTACTCACTCTGTATAAAAAATAATAATAAAATAGAATTGCATGTAAACATGTAAACAAAATTGAAATTCAGGGCAACTTTGTCCCTTTAAATCAAACTATGAAACACTTGCTATATAAGAATAAAGCTTCTAGCTGGCATGCTCGTATATTATTCCGCGGAGACCGGAGAACACGTGCCACTATATTGAAAGGCAGTGATATGCCTTCCTTATCACCTTAGCAGCAGCAGCAATTAGTTGCGCAGTTCTCAGTGGCGAAAACTGAAATAGCTTCTGCAAATTACTGCCTCAGAGCTGAATTCTACCTTGCTTTCTTCTGAAGCTTTGGATTCTTGCACATTCGAATACTTTGGGGAGTAACCTCTACTAGTTCATCTTCTTGGATGTATTCAATGCAGTCATCAAGACTATAATCCAAGGGTGTATCAAGAATCACTGCATAAGGGGAGTAAGGTAAGGTATATTAAATTTGTTGACATTACTATTATCTGATCTGAGAATTTGTTGTTCCCATATTATTCACATTAAAATTCTCTGTAGTCATGCTACATGGAGGTCGAGAATAGCAGGAAAGCAAAAAAGAACTGCAAGAATAAATCATTTTAAGTAATGAAGTTGCCAGAAGACAACTTTAAGGGATAAAAAAAATTTCAACAAAACACCTTATATGAATCGGACCAAAAAAATTAAATTTGTGTATATGATACTATGGTATTGGAGGTGCTTCTCACCTGTTTGTTCCTTGTTGGAACGTATGTTTGTCGCAGCTTTTTTCTTGCAAACATTCAAGGACAAGTCCCCGGGCCGCTGATGGATGCCAACAATTTGACCTTTGTAAACATCCACTCCGGGACCAATAAACATCTGTCCCCTCTCCTGCGAACTAGCGATTGCATAAGATGAACTTGTTCCATCCTCAAAAGCAACCTGTAATTCAAATAATTGTATCATTAATGAAGAAGCAAATATTGAGCATTCTAGAGTATTAATGCAACCAAAAAAGGAAAAGAAAATCTGATATAAAAAACCGTGCATTAAATGCTAATGTTAATGCAGCATTGCGCTTATAAGTTTATATTGAAAACAGCAATGCAGGCATTACCAGTGAGCCTTGGTCGCGGGTACTCATGTCACCAGCCCAAGGTCCATAACTATCAAAGATAGTATTGAGAATAGCTGTCCCTCGGGAAGCAGTCAAAATTGCATTCCGTAATCCAAGAAGGCCACGAGTTGGGATCTTGTATTTGAGTAGTGTAGTTCCCTCCGATCTAGCAGAGAAACAAATGGTAGAATTGCCAAATGAAGCAAAATATCAGTATCAAGCATACACATCATCTAACTGTATAGGAGGCAACATGAAGTTTACAGTTTTGAGAGTATTCATGATATATATAACAAGCATGGATTAAATTTTGATAAAATAAAGCACATGGTACAAACATTGGATCGGTGAGAATCCAGCATGCATGGATACCATAATGTAACACAGGGCCAACATTTTTTCATAGATTAGGACATGGATTCATCAAGATTCCACTTTCCACATAACATCAAGAGAAATTCATGCATTATATTCGGACCCTAGAAACATAAAATTGCTATCATAAGATATTAAAAAATAGGTAATAATAACTAGGAAATTCCATGTTTGGAAAGTGAGAAGCCAATTATTAGTCATTGGAGTCTTTAAAGATACAATAGAAGACTACACTCACTGATTCTTATGATATTGTATTCTCCAAATATATGTGAGCCTTTCATCAAGTATTATTATTTTGACAGAAAACAAAATTACATGAGAAAATAAGAGAATACAAAGAAAAGTAACTAAGAGAGAACTGCAGAGAACCAGCAAAAGTGAATAACAATAGCATCTTAGTTCCCATGCAAATCAGAAACAGAAACTCCCATGAAACTATTATTGGCTGAACACCAAATAGAATCCAATAACGTTATTCTTTACCAAAATATCTTTGGTCAATAATAATAATAATCCCATAAAAGATATTATCAATATCGCTTTTGATTAAATACAAACAATTCATCTGGAAGATAACAAGATATGACTTCTATTCCATCAAGAAAAAATATGTTGCATAATTATAAAACTTTAGGAGATAAACTATAAAAAAAAAAAAAAGGCGCAAAGAAAGCAATCTACATACCCAACTCCTTCCATATCAAACATCTGCCCTCGTCTCTTCCCAAGAAGTTCAACAACAGGTCCCATGTGTTCTTCAGGTACCTCAACAGTTGCAATCTTCAACCAAACCACTTGTTACTTAACATTTATAACAAATAAGCGAAGGAATCACAAAATAAAATAAAAAAAAAGGGTCCTCCTAATTATTTACTTTCAAGCAGCACAGAATCTTGAATATCAGTTCCAACATTTAGAAAACAGAAACAGAAAGCAGTCCCACTATTTAATGTAATGCATGAGTCTAGATTTAAATTTATAATATCTACAGGGAAAATTGAGAAGCAAATTCTTGCTTCTATAGCATAAACTTAATTCATATTTATCCAATAATGTTAAATTTCCAAGTTACACGTAATAATTACAAGCTAATTTTTTTATGGAAAAATTTCCAGGATCCTTTAAATTATTTTATTGGTGTAAAATTATGGGAGTTCGATGCATTTAGAAATGCATGTAGCATAGTAATATATTTTCAGGTCTGCATGCAACAAGAACGAATAAAACAAAGCAACTTCCAAATAAAATGATAGTTTTATAGGAAATAACTTGATTGCATCTGTCAAACATGACTATTTAAGTCATGTCAAGCACATTAACATCATCTCCCTTTTGCTTTTAAGTTTTTGAATTTTTAACTAGAATGGAAATAAAAGATAGAAAGTTACCTCATACGGTTCTAGCAATTTGTCGTTCACTTTCTTGTTGATAACTTTAGGAGGGCCAACCATGAACTCATATCCTTCTCTTCGCCTGCAGATGCAACGTTATTTGAAGAAATTGACACATAATTAGAAGAGAAAAATAATACCCATACATACATATTTTCAATGAGTATGGTGATATGCAAAGTTCCACGCCCACTGACAATGAATGTATCTGCTGTCTCACCATCTTCAACTTTCATGGCGAGATTTCGCTCAAGTTCACGATAAAGCCTGTCCCTTAAGTTCCTACTGGTAACATACTTTCCCTGGAACAATGCTAAGAATAAATTTAGCCAGTCTGTTAACTTATGATAAATAACTTACAATGTTACCAACAAGGCTATGCCTAACAACTATCTTGTCCTAACATATAGCTCATTCTTAATGGCAACAAACTATCAATGCACAGACATACCTCGCGGCCAACAAAAGGCGAAGTGTTTATGGAGAAAGCCATTTTCACAGTTGGTTCCTCCACCTTTATGGAAGGTAGTGGCTTTCCAGATACTTTACAAGCAATTGTCTCTCCAATCTGAGAAAAGAATGAAATGGTTAATAAGGTTAATGCAATAAGAATTACAAAATCGCAATTTTGATTAAAATTCAACAAGCATTACCTGAATATCACCAATTCCACATACTGCACATATATCACCAGCCTCCACACTTTCTGCAGGGACCCTACTGAATTTGTCATACACGTAAAGCTCACTAACTCTTCCATATCTACATGAATCTTCTGAGGTGCATACCTGGGGACAAAAAATAAAATAAAATTCATGCACACAAGAAAGTGAACTAGTAAAAGTGATTGAGTAAAAATTTATTTGTTACCATGTTAGTTAACTTTATTCATAAATATTCATCAATTAGTAAAATAATTACTGAAGCTAAAATGTAGTAGACAAACGAAACAAAAATACAGGAAAAATAATTCTCACCTTGACATCCATGCCTTTTCCTAAAACTCCAGCTTGCAAGCGCCCAATTGCTATTCGTCCTTTGTGTTCATCATATTCAATATTTGTGACCTAGTTGAAAGTATAAGCATTTAGCATATGTTAAGGCTACAGATTATAATAGTATATAAATCACATGCACATACATTTAGACACTATCATGTTTAGGACAAGATTCATATACTATATTGAAAATTTTTATGATCTGTTCAAGTAAAAGTTTGCAAATAAGACTGCGTAAACTTTTCCTCAGCTGAAGAAAATGGAAAGGAGGATTTCATCTAATCTATTTATTTCTAATTCCCCAAAGGTAGTAAATTAGTATAAATATCAAATGCTAAATTGCTAACCATTTAAAAAGAAAAAAAAATAAACAAATAATATTTTTTAAAAAAACAACTAACAAGCATTTGAAGAGCGCCATCTTTATCAATCTTTGGTCCTGGGATGCATCTGATGATTGACTCAAACAATGGCCCAAGGTCTTCTGCCAGATTCTCAGGAGACAACCCTGCTTGTCCTTTTATACCACTTGCATATATTACTTGAAAGTCACACTGAATGCAGAAAAATAAAACAAAGATGAGAAGCTTACAGAGATTTTATTTTATTTCATAACACTTTCAAAGTACAAATGGCATGTTTGAATTTGCTCACAGACAGAATTTTAATTCTGGCTAGTCATACAAGCTCCAACAGAGTTTATAACCACACAAGAAACTAAAATACTTTGTTATTTCACTTGCATACCTGCTCATCTGTTGCATTTAATTCAATGAAGAGTTCAAAAGTAGAGTTGACAACAAAATCTGGGCGAGCAGATGGCCTGTCTATCTTATTGACAACCACGACAACCGAATGACCAAACTCTAATGCTTTCTTTAAAACAAATCTTGTCTGTGGCATTGGCCCTTCAACAGAGTCTACCTGCAATTACAAGAGTAGCTTGATAAATCATATATATTACAATAAAAAGACATCTCAGGGAAGAAAATGTGCAATTTTACAAGGAGACAATCTAGCACATTTTTTTATAGTAGAGATTGCAAGATTATCTCTCTTGTAAACAACAGATTCGAAGAAGAATAAGGATTTTGCACAATCTGAGCAGCGGACTATGAAAAATCCAAAAGAATTTAAAAGTATTTGTATCCAGAAATTTCAAACCAATATTCACGGTCAAATGTGCAAAAGGATATTTGATCTTCAACAATGTGGAAAAAACATAGTACCACTAGAAGGATTCCTTCCACCATATTCAGGATACGCTCCACTTCACCTCCAAAATCAGAGTGACCGGGAGTATCTATTATATTAATCTTAGTGTCATGATAGGTGACAGATGTATTTTTACTCAATATTGTGATTCCTCTCTCACGCTCCAAATCATTTGAGTCCATTATCCTTTCCTGCACAAATTGATTATCACGAAACACCTGCATAACAGCCAAAAAAAGCCACACATTAAAAACTATCATCTATCCTCAGTTCCTCACATTTTTCTATAGTAAAAAAGAAGGGGGGGTCATGCGATGAAAGATCAACTGAATTTTAAATAAAAACAGCGGTTAAACTATTCAGTTGAATTTATATTTATAGCCATTTATTCCTTATCTTAAAGTGCCTCATATCATCCAATACAACTATACAAGAACCAAAAGAGAAACAACGGCAACTTCCAAAACAATGAAAGGACAACAATGCAGTTGAATATCCTGGTTGTACCTTTGTCTGTTTCAGCATGGCATCAACTAGAGTTGTTTTTCCATGATCAACATGAGCAACAATTGCTATGTTCCTTACATCAGCTCTTCTCTTCAATTGCCTCTTCTCTGAAGCTGAAGGGAAAATAGGAGTCAGAAAACTCATACCTCATCTACTGAAAAATAAATTACCCAAAAAGGGGAAGAAGATGAAGCTTCCACTGTTACTATACAGGATTATACAAAACAATAAAACCACACACCCCAAAGGGAATAAATGATAGGTGAAGTGAATCACCAGTTTTGGTTAAACACTTATATGATGCATGATAGCAACACTATGCTGTTATTTGATCCATATAACCAACTTCACCAAACAAGATAAGGCTTAATTTAAATACTTGTTATTGAATTTGATCTTAGCATGCATATCTTGCACAGGAATCCATAATATATTCTATTCACACCTATACATAATCATAAACTACCACGCCAGCAACTAAAAATTTTGATTGGATAACACTGTTGAATTTGAGTGCATCAAAATTTCATAAGAAAATTGTTTCCAACCTAATTGATAAACGGTTCGAGGATAATTCAAGTTCTGAGAGAGGCGATAATGAAAAATAAAGGTAAGAGAAGGAAGAATCACCAGTTAGGGGTTCAGCGGCTTCGGAAACGGAGCATTTGACGGTCCTGCAAGAAGCGGAGTTTCTAGAAACAAGTCTGAGGCGGTGATTGGTGAACGCAGAAGAAGATAAGGGAAGAGCATAGAGGTGGTTAGAGGCGAATGGAGAAGAGAAAGAAGGTGTCTTTGGAAGTGTAGAAGCGAAGAAACAGTTGCGAGGAGTTGTAGTTAGTGCGATTTTGTCCATGGCTGCTTCACTCCCTCACACTCACACACACTCTCTCTGTCTCTGTCTCCGTTGAAGTTCAGTGGCGGAGAAGAGAAGGGAGGTGATGAAATGAGTGTGTGGGGCTGTTAATTGGCTTTGAAAGTTTGAGAAGCTCCCAAAAGAGAAAAGAAAAAGAATATTACTGGAGGGGGAGTGGATAATAGGCCGTTGGATTTAGCCTTTCATTTCATTGTCTGCCTCTCAAGGCCTACCTTTCTCCACATCATCCAACATGCCTTCCATACTTCCATTCAACACTATACCTCCAACCCTAACCAAATTTTAGTTATCGGCTTATTAGTTTGTTTAAATAAGTATTAAAAGGCGTGGTCTCTTCTCCTTAGCCACGTGTTTGAGGTGTTACCTTAATTCTAAACTTATTTTTATTATCTGTATTACTATCTTTTATCTCAAAATATATAATACATATTGTGTTATGTTTATTCTCATCTTGATATTAAAAACCGACTTATTTAAGGCATAAAATATAATAAATTTTTTGTTCTCTTCTGTTTTGTGATGGATTTGAAAATATCGCAATAATACCATATTTAATTCATCTGAGTCTTGGAGGCCGACTAAGGTACATGCCTTAATTTGCTTATATGAAATGGAGCTTCATAGATTTTTCTCTATGCCAGATTCTTATATCTCTTCCTCGATCACATATGCTTGGAGTCCTCCTATTGCAAGAGCAGATAAAATTAATTATGATGCTAGTAAATTAGATGATTTTGATGTCCTTAGATTTGGCTGTGTTATTAGAGATAGTAATAATATTTGGCAGCGTGGTTGTGCTAATACTATTCCCTTTTCTAGTGTGTTTGCTGGGAATGTTTTTGCTATTTGGAGGAAATTATTGTTGGTTTGGAAGACAGATTTCAAAGAAGTTTTGTGTAAGACAAATTGTTATGAAACTTATATCTTGTTACGAGATTCGTTTGCTCTATCTTATAGTGCTGAAAGTACTTTAATTTTTAGGATACATGAGAGTATGCTTCACCCTTGGAGAGTGGAAGTTGCTCTAATCCAAAAAAGAGTTAATCAAGTGACTAATGCTTTAGCCAAGCACGCAATTACCTAAGGAGTACATCATGTAGATTGGTTATTGCCATGAAATAGTCTAAGAGTGCTTCTTCAACATGATATAATTCATTAGTTTGTTTTTTACTTTTGCTACTTAGCAGCGTGTGTTTTCTTTTTTTTTTTTTTCATTTTTTATCACAAAAAAAAAAAATAAAGAAGGCATGTCCTATATAAAAAAAAGTTTTACATCAAAACATTTGTTCTTGTTCGTTGTGAGATATAACAACCCTTGTTTCTATACATGCTGATATGATGAAATGATTGATATATCTCAATACCAAGGAATGATTGATATATCTCAATACGAACAGAGACAATGACTAGAATATACCATTATTTGCAAAAATAATGCATTGTCATTTTTAAAATAGACATATATCAAAACTTATTATCTTTTGACAAAAATTCTTATTTTTTTGAAATGAATAAGGCTTGCTAAGACTTTTACTCTTCCATTTCATTACCTAATTTCAACAAAGAACTGTTCTTCTTCCTATGAGTCTCATTTTTTTTTTCCCTTTCTTCAATTAATTATGACAACGACGGCAAAAGAAGAGGATGAAAAAAGAGAAAAATGAGTAAAAAAAGGAAAAGATTAAAAAGGAAGAAAATGACACCAAAAAAAATGACAATGAAAGAAAAAGATAACGATGATGATGACAGAGAATAAGAGGAATGTCAAAGAGAAGAAGATATAAAACAAAGAAGAAAAAGAAAAAAAATAAAAAGACAAAAATAATGAAAGAGAAGATGTCAAAAAGAAACTTTACCCTGAATTTAATCTTTATTTAAGAATTTATTGTTAGCTAAAAAATTGTTTGGATACATTCTTATTTCGATAGATTAGTGAGTGAGCCATAGACTAACCCAAATTGTTCAAAATTATTGTGTCATAAAAATGTGCAGTAAGTAATTTTTTTCTTTTTTCTGATACAATAAGTTAAGGGTGTTTTGGGGCAGAGGAAGATTTTGTTTTTTTTTTTTACGATCCTCCTAAGCAAGCAACGTCCCAGGGAACTTTTGAGTTTTGCATAACCTGCAAATTGTCTCCTCAACCCAAATGTGAAAACTGAAATAAAAAATTGTTGGGCCAATTGGAGACCCAAAATGTACGCTGTGGCCTTTTCTTACTCTACTGAAAGAGTATTTCAAATCTACCGAAACCCCAGACCGAAAAAAAAAAACATATCAACCAAAACCATGTCCGAAAACAAAAGTCTACAAACATAATCTTTTGTAGTTCTTCACAAAAAAAAAAAAAAAAATTCCATGTTGCAGCCAATCCAGCCATCACCACTCCGTCGCTGCCCCTCACTGCGCCACCGGCACCACCGTGCCGTTCAATAGAGTTGTCCGCGTCAAAATTTAGCTTATACAAAGAAACTTCCAAGGTATCTGAGGTTGCTGCTGATTGGAGCTCCCATGATTGAAGCATTGCTCCAAACCCATCTTTCCACCTCAATGCTTACGTGCCCATTACCCCTCCTTCAACCACTCACACCAAAACCACCTTCCATCAATGGCTTCGACCCTACTTTCCATAACCGCAAGAAAAGTCTCAAACTTTACCCACCCCAATGCTCTCAACTCTCTTCTGTCTCCACTACCTCTGAGCAGAACTACAATCCTATTCATGACTGGCCTCAGCTCATTCAGCTCTCAATTGGGTCGCAAGATTACATGCTGGGTCAGGCAATTCACGCTTCTTTAATCAAATCTGGTTGTCATGGTGAACTCTTTGTTGATAATAATCTTGTGAATTTGTACTCAAAATTCAGTAACATGGGTGATGCACAGAAGGTGTTCGACGAAATGCTTGTGAGGAGCACGGTCACTTGGACTACCCTTATGCAGGGGTATTTGAGGATTCGTGATGTTGAATCTGTTTTTAGTGTTGCGCGTGATATGTGCGCCCTTGGAGAGAAGTTCAATGAGCATACATGCTCAGTGATCTTGCAGGCATGTAAGTCGCCGGAGGATCATGTTTTCGGCGAGCAGATTCATGCTTTTGTTGTGAAAAATGGGCTTCGAGAGAATGTTGTTCTGGCCACTTCATTGGTTTCTATGTATTCTAAAAGCAGAGACTTGGGAAATGCAGAGAAAGTTTTCAATGACATAAGTGTTAAAGATGCACAGAGCATAAACTATATGATCTTGGAATATGGCAATGCTGGCTTGGGAAGTAAGGCGTTTGAGATCTTTGTGGATATGCTAGACTCTGGATTGAGCCCGAGTGATTACACTATTACAAATTTGATTAGTTCATGTGATTCAAGCATGGGAATCTATATAGGGAAGCAAATACATGGGTTTGCTGTAAAGTTAGGCTTTATAGGTAAAACATCTATTGGAAATGCATTAATTACATTGTACGCGCAACATGGGATAGTCAAAGAGGCTGAGAAACTGTTCCTTAAAATCGACGATAAGTCTTTGATTACTTGGTCTGCACTTCTATCAGCATTTGTTAAGAATGGTTGCGCTAACAGAGCCCTTGAGTTTTTCATAAA
This sequence comes from Stylosanthes scabra, assembly GCA_036250425.1. Lineage (NCBI taxonomy): Eukaryota > Viridiplantae > Streptophyta > Magnoliopsida > Fabales > Fabaceae > Stylosanthes > Stylosanthes scabra. The sequence goes on from JASCZI010000408.1 coordinate 34,224, forward strand.
TATGCTTGAGGTGGGTGTGCCTCTTGATTCTGGTTGTCTTGGAATTGTGCTTGATGGATGTTCAGAGTGCAATAACATGGAGTTTGGGCTTCAAATTCATGGACTTGGAATGAAGCTTGGTCATGTCTCAGATGTAAATAGTAGTACTGCTCTAATAGATTTGTATGCTAAGTGTGGGATTTTGCACTCTGCGAGAACAGTTTTTGACAAGCTCCCAAATAAAACTATCGCTTCATTTAATGCGATTCTGGTTGGATACTTAAATTCAAAATTAAGAGATGACGAGGAAGATCCTTTAGTCTTTTTCAACAAAATGAGAGTCATTGGTGTGCAACCAGATAGGATAACATTTTTGCGGCTTCTGAGTTTATCTGCCAACCGAGCTTCCTTAGTAGCAGGGGCGAGTCTTTATGCTTATGCTATTAAGGTAGGACTAGAAGATGATACAGCTGTAGGCAATGCGGCAATTACCATGTATGCTAAATGTGGCAGTCTTCAGGATGCTAATAAAATATTCTTCCGTATGAACCGTGATTGCGTGACTTGGAATGCCATAATTTCTGCTTATGCACTTCATGATGATGGAAGCAAAGCACTTTCGCATTTTGAGAATATGAAGGAAGAGGGATTCAATCCGGATGAGATTACAATGTTGGCTGTTCTTCAAGCATGTAGTTACACAGGTTTATGTAAAAGTGGATTAAGCTTATTCAATGAAATGGAACACAAGTATGGGATCAAGCCTGGGATTGAGCATTACTCAGTTATAATTGATCTTTTAGGCCGGGCAGGAAATCTGTCGAAAGCCATTGATATCATAGATGAAAGCCCATTTTCTGAATCTTCCTTGCTTTGGAGGACTTTCGTCAATTCCTGTAAGCTGTGCGGCGATTTACAACTCGGAAAGTGGGCTTCCGAAAAATTGCTTGACTTAGCACCCAATGAGGCTTCCTCTTACATACTCGTATCAAATATGTATTCCGAAGGAGGCTTGCCCGAAGAGGCTGCAAAGGTGAGAACGGCTATGAATGACTTGAAGTTAGACAAAGAAACTGGTTTGAGCTGGATTGAGATAGACAATGAGGTTCACTATTTTATTGCAAATGACAAAGATCATCCTCAAAGCAGACAAATTTATTCTAATCTGGAGCTGTTAAGAAATGATATGCATTGGTGCTTTGAGAACAGCAATAATATGATCTCAGGTTTTTTGTGACTGTATGACATTATTCGCAGGTAGTTGAGGAGCAATTCGCATGTAGATAACTCATTCATAACAGTTTTCTCATTTTAAATGTAGTGATTCTGTAATATTTATTGTACAGTGAGTTTTTCAGCAGAAGATTTTGAATTAGAAACTGTTGCAGCATATTTTATACTCTACTCCCGATCGTGTGGATGACCAGAACGCGGTTCATGAATTACTGCCATTAAGCTTTGACACAATTGTTTCAGTGAAATTTATAGAGCGTAGACATGATACATGATATGATTCCAAGGAAGCAAGAGAATAAGGGGAAGAGTTCAACAAATCTTTGAAATAGTGTTAAATTACACTACTCATGCAAGATTACCAAGAACATGAAGTTAAGGCTAGGTAATTTACTTTCCTCATTTAAAATTTATTTGGATAATTAGAATTATTAAGGAGGATATATAGTTATGGTTTAAGATATTATTATAATTTATTATGAACATGTTATGTTTAGATATTAGTCTAAATGATATTAATAGGGTGGTTTGTTATGGCATTTTGTTCTCTGATGAAGAGAACACATATAAAACACAGATTTTTCTGTTTCCAATTCTGATAATAGAAAACACCTTGGTATGTTGGTGGTTGAGGAATTGAAAGATCCTATCAAAATTTAAGATTTGGCTATGGCTCTCGAGTTATATAGTTACATATTTAGCTACTCATTGGTTGACAATAAACCTTGAATAGAAGTCAGGTTCGCGGCAAATTAGTCTTTGATATTTGATCTATCGGATTGGAAGATACTATCAGAAATTTAAAGAAAAAGAACAAAAGTTACCAGTCCCTTGCATTAGTTGTTAGAATTTGTCAGACTTAATTATTATTTTCATTTTTTAAAATCTCAACCACTCGTTTAAAAAAATTCCAATGAATTTATGGTAGAAGAGGCATCCTAAACTTCTCCTTGTATCAAATGGTATATATTATCTTCTTGCAAGAATCTTTTCTTTTGGTTAGTAATGAAATTATGAAAGATACATATTTGATCTAGTTATGTTGAGTGTTGACAATGTGTCTTGTGGTGCCAAACTGCCAACCAATCCTTTTCTAGACTAGTATTTGTGTTGCACTCAGATTCACAGTCAAGCACCACAATGCACTACAAAACGAAAAACACTTGCTTTTTTTTTCCCCCAACCTTTAGTTCTTGTATATACAATGAAAATCAAGTGTGGAGCCTTTTCATTAACTTAAGGCAATGTAATACTAGGAAAAACGAACGCAAAATCAGTGCAAAAGTTGAAACATCGTTGCTAATCAGTTACCTTGTCAGATGTCTAAATCTTTTCCCTGTTTAAGTAGAATTTTCCTCTTACTTGAATAGTTGATTCACATGGAATATGAGGAAAAGTAATAGTTGCTACACAATTTTTGTCATGCTTGTTTGAAAAGGGTAAAGTGTCAAATTTTATAAATAAATAAGATTAATGCTTGTTTTAGTATATCTATAGGTGCATATACATGTGGCGGAGGCCTTAGCTTGACTGGTAATTAACTTGCCTCATGAATGCATTCTTAATATAATGTGGGATTTTTTATTTATTTAAATAAAAATAATAACAAATTTACCAAAATAGGTCCGCGGGGGGTATTTACCGTTTTAGGCACACCCCCCATATCTCGGGCTCTGCAAGCCCGAAATGAGAATTACACGTATCTCGGGTCTGCAGAGCCCGAGATAAGACCAGATTTTGAAATCCACAAGTATCTCGGGTCTGCAGAGCCCGAGATAAGACCAGATTTTGAAATCCACATGTATCTCGGGTCTGCAGAGCCCGAGATACGCATCTCGGGACTGCAGAGCCCGAGATAGTTTCGAAAAAAACTCTATATATAGAACCTTTGAGCAAGCTAGCTACACACCAAATTCTTCCACAATTATACGAGTTTACTTCCCGAATACCATGAATATTAGTGATTTCGTAGTTGTTACTCTATATCCTAATGGTGAGATGGGCAGGGATGCGGACGGGATTTGGTTTAGGTCCGTAAGTCCTGTTGTGTTTCAGATGCAACCCGTCAATACGCTGGAGGAATTGAAGTGTGTCATTCTGCGCAACATGGGGGCTGCCGGCGCAATGCCAGTGAGACGAGTGGCCTATCGGCTGTTGAATCTTTTTCCGCCGAACCAGTTCAAGTTCAAGATTTTCTGGGTCGATAGCGATGCACACGTCCGAGCGATGTTCGAGTTGCACCGCCGGTATGGATCTTGAGAGGTGATGGAGCTGCTAACCGAGATGGAGACCGCGATTGTTGATGCAGCAGGCCCATCAAGCTCATTCGGAGGTGGGCCCGGTGCTATAATTGCTGCTCCCATACGGACTGCGACCCCGGAGAGGAGTGATGACGATTCTGACGAAGACTTTGTCGGCAACACAGATGAGTCAAGCGAAAGCTCTGATGGCTCAGAATTTGTCCCGGAATCTCAGGCGAGGCAGGGTTTTCTGCTTCCTGCACCAAGCCCGATACCTGATTTGTCATCCGTGGGCAGCCATTTTCACACGTTAAATCTGGATGAGATGATAGAGGTCCAAAGGGAAGGATTTGGTGGGGGCGGCGAAGATTATGATTTAGATGGAGGATCAGAGTTTCAAATCGGGCATCGATTCAGCACCCGAGAGGCCGTGCATATGGCTGTAAAGAATTATAACATAAGGAGGGCATCCGAGTACAGGGTGGTGGAGTCTGGTCCGGACAAATACGTCTGCCGATGCAAGCGATATGATGCAGGGTGCCCATGGTCGCTGCGTGTTGCCCTGCGAACAAATCTTGGATATTGGTACGTAGTTAGTGTTTTCCCGTGTTCCGCTATGCACGTGTTATTCTAATGTTAGTTAGTTGACATCGTCGATATTGTTCACGAACAGGGAGGTGCGGAGGTTTGGTGGACCGCACGATTGTTTGGCACCGTCAATGTCCTCCGATCACGCTCAGTTAGACTGCAAACTAATCTGCAGCTTCATCTTGCCGATAATAAAGGCCAATCCTGCTGTGCGCATTTCGGTGTTGCAATCTGCCCTTCAACAGAGTTACTCCTTCATGCCGTCCTACAGGA
>JASCZI010000410.1:0-13608 GCA_036250425.1 Stylosanthes scabra
TATATATATATATATATATATATATATATTTCTTCTACTAACTCTTAATCTTTTAGTAGTAATAAATTTGAAGAAAGTTTTGGAGGTAATATATTTGGGAGCCAATGAATTTTATAATGATGATAAATGAGTTATAAATGATATATATATGAGGATGATAAGTTTTATTATATTTTGATGATAACATTTTTCAATTTTGGATAATAATTTTTTTTAATTTCGAATAATAATCTGATTATCGGCTTTCTAAGGACTCCCTAATATTGATTCCGTAGCATTGTCGAATAAATTTGTAATATCAATTATTATAAATCACACATCTATCCATTATATAATCTGGAGGGTTTATAAGTATCAGTGCAAGATTTTCGTCAAATCACGATAGTTTTTCAGCCATTTAGTGGTGGTTTAAAACTGCCGCTAATCCGTTATTGGGTGTCGCTAAACTAGTTTTTTGAGATTAAACTAAACACATATATAATAATCTCAATTCTAATATAATATCAAAGTCTAATTATTATGAGTTGTTACATATACAATATAAAATTTGAAATAATATTTATTTAAGAAGACAAATAAGTAAAATACTTGAACATCTCAAATTAGTTGCAAAACTTATGTTTTTATGTCACTTCTTTTTAAAAGTTTTTTTTATTGTTCTTTCCACAAACAAATAATATAAAACCATATATAAGACGTTTACATGAAAATTAAATATGATATGAGAAAATGGAGAAATGAGTGATGTAAGGAAGTGGAAAAATAAAATTTTGAGAAGGCCATGCGTGCTAATATCACCCCTTTTTTTTTTGTCAAAAGAAGATATATTTTTTTCCCTTTACCATTGTGTATCACTATCTATATCCTCTACCCATATGGTTGAGACAGGAATAAGAAATAATAATTTCTATATATACAATTTAATTATCTTTTGTAATTGAAAAAATTACAGAAGCTTAGATTGTGAAATTTTATTTAACAAATTCCATTTATTAAATTCAATTTGTAAATTAATAAGATACCCTTAAAAAAAAAGGCTAACAAGTAACAACTATAAATTGACATGGTAAACGTAGACATCACCATAATAGAATTCTCTACTACAATTATTAATCTACTTATTCCATTAACTCCGATGTAATATCAACTTACAAAATTTAATTAACAATAACTATAAAATATATAGATATACGAATGTCAAATTTTGAATGAAACAAAATAATAATAGAATTGAAATAGCAAATTGCAATCTTGACCATTGATGTGTCTTCATCATCATAACAAATTAAATACAATGCATATTCATCACCGGTTTTAGATTATTTATGATGGGATGATATTATATTATATATATAATATGTTTATGAATTATATATGATATTACATTTCTACTTGTATTCTTGGGGAAAAAGAAGAAGACTATTCTTTCAATATGTATCAGTTGTTTAATTGTTTTCATTTTTCAACTCTTCCAACTTTAGGGGTAACATGTTATTAAATGAATTTCTATTCGTATGAAAAGGAAATCGTCAATAGAACTAAAAAGTTGGGCTACTCTACTCCTATATAAATTTGTTTAATTGAAGGAATTAAATCTTTTTTTTTTTTAAAAAAGTCAAATATCTTCTAAAATATTTAAATTAATTAGTTGCTTATTAGGTTCATCGATATCAAATATTTATTCATAATGATCCAAAGTGTTGACGGTCTACAATCAATTTTCAATAAATTCATGGTTCTCTGCTTGAAGAGATTAATATTAAACATATATATGTAACTATGTAAGTCATATTTATGAAAGTTGAATTTTATGAGCAATATGCATTATATTACGCGCGTGTAGTTAACGGATTTTTCGGTTATCCATTTTTTATTTCTTATATAAATTAGACGCAGCCAGTGGTAATATAAGTTATTAAAAAAATGTGATGTACCTAAAAAAAAATAGTCATCAAATTAATTGCCTTATATTTGTATATGTATTATTTAAATTATTTGTATGTGTATTTAATATTTTAAATATATTTTATGTGAATGACTAATTTAAATTTCAAAATATACAAAGCACACAGATTGGGTCTAATAATTTCCTTTAATTATTTGAGTCTAATATCCTTACATGTAGTGTAGTGTATGTGGACTCATTTAAGAAAAATATATATACCCATTTATATTGACATAAATAGGATATTTTTATTGACATTCATATTTTAAAATTTTGGAGGGTAAATTTATGATTAATTTAAAATTAAAAATCTCAATAATGTGTTGAAAAACATAAAATAGGTATTGCATTAATTTATTTACGAGGAATAATATTTAATTTTGTGTTTACTATTTAATTTTGTGATTATTAGAAAATTGATATGTCTGCAAAATTAGTTAATATTTAATAATATGTAAAACCTTAAATTTTCTTATTTTTACACACATTAAAATTTAATGAAACCTTTTATTTGAATGAAAAACCCTAAATTATATTTCAACGGTACGGTGGTACATGGCCAACTTGCATAGATCATAAGCCACCCCATCTTATGACGTCAGTGGAACTGAGGAGAATACAAAAAATGAAATTGAAGGATCATTTCAATGGTTTGAAACACCGAAATAAGCAGTTAAAAGGTTTGTTAAATAATAGAAATGGATAGATATTTTGAGAGAGGAGACATCATGAATCATCGTTAACCAATGAAAAGCCCTTATTCTCAGTTTCTCACAGCCCTACTTTGACCCTCTCCAGTCCCCATTTCTAATTTACTAATTTTCTTTCTCTATCTAGATGCGTGAATAGTAGTGCCATCGGAAAAAAATCCGACACCATCTTGTATACGTGTACTGCTGAACGTTTTGCGGCAGTTCATAAATCGCCGCTATGTACTGAATAGATCCAACGATATTCATTGTTTAGCGATAATTTAAAATTAACCACTAATAAATAAAATATACTTGATTTTTATCGAATGAGTTGTATACAATGCTCTTTTATAATACACCTGTTGTACTATGCATTACATTAGGAGTTATTTCTTTTAATTAAAATTAAAAAATTATTTTACATATGAAAATTTTAAAAATACAATTTGATTATGTATATGAAAGTTAAAAATTAATTAATAAATAAAGATTTGATGAGCTCCCCACTCGGTAAATTCTATCAATTTGGTTTATTGGTCTTTCAAAAAGTAATAGCGGCGAGAGAAAATAATTTTAAATAAAAGGATAGAGAAACATATATACAGTTTTGAAAATAATTTTGTAACTTTTAAAATAGAATAGAGCAAATTAAGAAAACAGTTTTGTTTATTAGAGACATAGAGAACCATGCATTTCTTTTATAAGATGTAAACTAAAAGATAAAAGTTATATCTAATATATTACTTCATCAACTAATATTAGGTTATTATTAACTATGAATAATATTGACTATAATAATGTAAGTTGTTTAACGTTAGCTCCCCAACTTTTTTAAAATAAATAAATAGTCAATGATATTAACTATTAAGGTTTAAATTGTTATTGTTGAAAGAAAAAGAAATATTATTAGGTGATGGTTTATTCAAATCTTTAATTTCTCTGACTTCTTGATCTAATCCTAGACATATAAAAAAACGAGAATATTCAGCAACATAATCGGAAAATTAGTAAATAATTTCAATATTATTTTCTTTCTTAGCTTGAGCTAATTTAATTTCATCTTAATCAAAATTAAAATAGTCCAATGCTAGATAAATTAAATTTGTAGCATGAAAGTCTCACTATGTTAAAACTTAAAATTGCTTGACTAGAGGTGAAGAGAATAGAAGACCAAATGAATATAAAGATAGCTAGGAAGAAGAAAAAAATAAATAAATTAAGGAAGGGTAGGACCGGTAGGTCCGGTGACCAGTATGGTGGCAAAAAGTTTGACCCTGAAAAAAAAGAAGAAAAAACCCTAGCTAGTTGCAAGCAATTGATGTGTTTATTATCAATGTTAGGTGTGCAAACATGTGACTCTTTAATTAATAAAATGTACGAAACTTCAACGATGCCACTTTTAATTTCTAATTTGTTTTTATTTGCAAGTAGGCTTGTTAGGGTTGTATATGCGACCATTGCGGCTTGAACTTCTCTCTCTCTAAATTCAGATGACATCTCGTCTCAAACGTTGAAGTTGAATTCTTCTTCTTATTATATCAATTCTGTAGACTTGTGCTATTAGTTTAACTCTCAACTTCTGTATTTTTTAATCAATTTTCTTCACTATATATTTTTTTTTCTTTTCTCTATTGAATGCAATTGGATTGAGCTGTGTTTGACATTTTGTACTTGTGTGTGTATCCGTCTTGTTAAAGCCAGCGCACCAATCACCAATTTTCTCCCATTCTTTTCTTTTTCTTTTTCCATTTTAATTTGTCAACATATTTAATTAAATAGATATGGATTGTTTGTTAAATATAATAATATTATTGAGAAAAATATATTAAATATATAACTATTTATGTAATTTTAGTCTCCTATTTTTCCATCGGTGTATTCTTTTTTTTAAAAAAATTATATCATTATATAATATTAAAGCTCTTATAATTAAAAAAATATAGAGTTGGATTATTTATAAATATTTTATTTATGTTATATGTAATAAAAACAATAGATTATTTATGTTATATGTAATAAAAACATTTTCATATTTTATATTATATATATTTTATTTTTTGATAATTAATTATGAGTTTCTTTGTTTTTACTAAGACATTATATATATCAAATAAGACCATAATATATGTGTGTTTTAATATTAAATTATACTTCATTTTTTAATAGATGATATTTGAGTACGAACAATATTTTTTTTTCTTTCCAAGAGTCAAATACTTCATGCAGCTACTCTCTTACTCTCTCTCTCTCCTCCTATATTATCATAAAAAGGGGGCTTTTGGTTTGAAGACCCAAAAAGAAAGAAAGAATATCAGAAAGGCCAACTGAGAAGACCGAAGGAATTTCCATTTTACTTTCCAACCCAAATATGGAGTTTGTTGCTGCTAGATCTGGTGGTGATGATGGAGGTGATGCACTCAAGGAAGAGAAGAACAGAAGTGATGACTATAGTGATGGTGGAAGCCATGATCATGATCATGGTGATGATGATGGTGTCTCAAATAATAAGCAAGACACAAAACTTGTGAAGGTGAAGATCAATTTTATTTTCCCTCCTAATTAATTAATTAATTATTATCTTCCGATCCTGGCTATTTATTATTCCTTCAATTTTTATTTTTTTGAAGATTTTATATAACAAATTAAACAGTTCTCTTTCTATAAATATTGATAATTCTTGATGATTTATATATATGTTGAATTTGGTAGTCGTCAAATTATACCGATGATCGAATTTGTTGTTTTTTCTGCATCTGCTTATTTACTTCAATCCTTGTTTACTTTGCTTAATTATTTCCAAACTCAGTGTACAAATATGTTAGCATCCTTTAAAATTTCACATAAAATACAAATTTGGAAGAAATATAAAACAGTATTGTGATCAGGACTTTTTTTTTTTTTTTTTTGATAGAGAGTATACCTTTATTTTTCTCATTTTTCTATCATTTAATTTATCTGTGTGAACTATTATTTTCTAAAATTTAACATATTGTAAAATTTCAGGTATATCCTCAGCAAATTATTTCCATGCATGTCTAGCAAATAATCCTTCTTAGCAAAAAAAGTCAATTAAATGAGGTTTAATGCTTGTTTTTATTACTAGCTAGGGATTTAATTTGCAATTGCTAATATAAGCTGTGATGATGATGAGCGCATGATACTTTTTTATTTATTTCAAAAGTATTAATTAATTAATTATTACTCCTTTATTATTGAAACAGAGTGTGGTTCTCGATTATTTTTACTCTCTTAATTAAAATCTTTTTTTTTTTTGAAAAGCCTCTTAATTAAAATCTCATGCTATATATATACCAACATACATATATAAATACTTTGTAATTTTTTCATGAATCAATTTTAGTAGTTGTTTGATATATGTATATGGAGTACATATATACTTCAATAAAAATGTAAAACTGACAAATTTTCTTAATATGAAAATAAATGAATTAAGATAGCTAATCTCTGTTTCCAAAGGGAAAAGGATGATGTGTCTGCAACCTCATAAATAATATTCACGTAGCGTTGAATCAGTCAACATCTCCAGAGAAAGATAAGATTTTAGATTTATATTCAAAACAAAGCCGTCGGTTGAAAGTAATACACAAATCCAATCATGCATGTCATATGCAATCTAAACATATATGTATATTACCATTATTTATTTTTTTAATCTTTTATTTACTCATTATGTATAAATTTTCTTTTCAATTTCATTTCAAAAATTAATCTCCACGACTTTGATAAGAGTTGACCCATGCATGTGCCCTCACAAGAAAACTAATGATATATCCAAAACATGACATATATTGTTATTATTCACACTGAAAGCACATGCTAATTAATTTAATTAAGAACAAAAGATTCTTCTCAATTTCTCATTTGAACTACTACTTGAATTCATTCTTATAATCTCATTTATTTTCTGTATTACATGTATGCCAGCATTTAGAAGTGTGCTACATTTTTGTTATATCTATCTATATATATTATATTAGATTAGAAGCTACAATGAACCTAGCCATGGTTAGGAACAATAGACCAGATGAGTTAATGGTCATATAATTAATATAGATCTCTGTTTTTGGTTTTAACTCTAATTGCCAAAGAACTAACTTAATTTTGGCCAACATTATAAATGTCTGTCAAACAAGTTTAGTGCTAAACTCATTAAAAAAAATTATTTCTTTTTCTCTCTCATTTCAAATTTCATTCTCTTACTTGAATTATAGGTATTTCTTTTAATTAGGTTCTTAAGTGATCTCATCTTTTAATTTTCTTTTCTAGTATTTATGGAGTGATAAATGTTTACTACAATGTTGGCTTCTAATTTTTTTGTTTCATAATTTATTGTAAACATTTTTTCTTTAATCTCAAAGTAAATTAAAATATTTATTATTTTTAGTGTCTTAAACCATATGAGTATATGTATATATATTTTCTAAACCCTAACTTCTTAATCGTTAGATAAGATTTATTCATAAAATTAGCTAAAATATTATCTACACATCCTTTTTTAATAGATATTAATTTTATATCCGTATAAAAATATAATTATTATAGACGGACTAACAAAATAAAGGTAATTAATACATGAAGCTCGTATAGCGAAATCGCTTAATTGTTATATGCATGTTATGACATGAAATACTTCTTCATGCTTATTAACATTTATATCATTGTTGTTTGCTGATATATGACACAGGAACCGCCACCCTTGAATAAGACTAATAACAAGACTGAAAAATCCATGGCGGAAGAAGCTGTTGCAGCTGGAACAAGCACATTATTCGCAGCCAAAAAGGAAGAGGTGAAATATAATGAACAAACAAATTCATATAATTAATTAATTGAAATAAATTCAAACATTATTTAGTGAGTTCTTCGTGGTATTATTTTGCAGGTTATTGATAAACAACTTGAAAGTACCAAAGCTGAAATGGGTGAAGTTAGAGAGGAGAACGAGCGGTTAAAGATGTCGTTGAGCAAGATTATGAATGAGTACAGAATGCTTCAAATGCAGTTTCACAACATAGTTAATAAGCATGAAGATAATAATGAAGAAGAAACAGTAATGGAGGAAGCAGACCTAGTTTCTCTCAGCCTTGGAAGAAGAGTTCCAGTTCCAAGAAGAAGCAATAATAATGAAGAAGAGAAAAAAGCATCTGATAATAATAACAAGAGGAAGAAGGAAGATCAGGAAGAGGATGATGACGAGGAGTTGGCACTTGGATTGGACTGCAAGTTCGAAACTTCGAAATCGGGGAGCACGACGGAGGCTACCACCAATTTGGGGAATAAGGAAGAAGGTGGTGAGAGTACATGGCCACCGGCAAGTAAGGCGAGAGAAGGCGGCGGCGGTGGTGGTGCAACTGCATCTGCATCTGCTTCGGTGGTAGAAGATGAAGTGTCTCAGCAGAATAATAATCCTGCTGCAAAGAAAGCTAGAGTTTGTGTGAGGGCAAGATGTGACACCCCCACTGTATGTATCTATATATATATCTTTGTAATTATTAATGGTTTAAATTCTTTGAGATTAGTAATGATGATGATGCATGGATGCAGATGAATGATGGGTGTCAATGGAGGAAATATGGACAAAAGATTTCAAAGGGAAATCCATGCCCTCGAGCTTACTATCGCTGCACAGTTGCACCCTCATGCCCAGTTAGAAAACAGGTATATATTAGTTATACAAAATCCACTACTCCTTTCATAATTACTTATTACTACCTTATGCTTTCTCAGCAAAAGTAAATCACTTGAGCAGTTTCACAAGTTGCATTTTAGATAGAATAGTAATCTTAATTAGCTTATTAGGAGGAATGGTATGCATTTTTCCCCCACATTCCTAAATTCTTATATTCAAATTGACGGGAAAGGAAGAGAAATGCTTTCTATTCACCAATAAAAATTCAGCTAACATTAATTAATAATTTGAATTACATATTCTATTTTTTTAGGTTTTGGATGTTCTGTTTTTAGGTTTCAGATCTTCTGTTTCTAAAGTTAGTTGATAGTTATTTTAGGTTTCGAATGTTTTATAACTTTGATAGTGGATGTTCTATAAATAGTGGTTATGGATGTTTTATTTTTTTGTTGGCTAATTTATTGATTTAAAAATTATTGATTATCTATACTTTCCCTTATATTTATATTCAAAGGAGTGAGATTCTATCATCTTTCATAAAATTTTTATTCTATATTATTCTTTAACAAGTTTTTATTTATTTATAGTTTCTTTTCTTTTTTTAAAAAAAATTAATAATTACATAGAAAAATAACTATTAAAATATAATATATATATATATATATATATATATATATACATTTGATTGATTCAGTAAATAATTTTTTTGTTATGGAATATTTTTTATTAATTAATTATCTATTACTATTGAGATAGCAAAAGAGAGAACAATTAATAAAATTTCTCCATAAATATGGGATAATTGGATGCTTCTATACACCTAAAAAGTATTTATAACATGATATATATATTTCTTATTCAATTTTCTATTTGACATTATAATTCCTAAAACATGTCAAAACCTTGATTTTCTTAGTGAATATTTTGTTTTAACTTTTTCTTTATCAATTATGTTAATCTAATCTAAAATTCAGCACATTAATTATTGTGAATGAAATATTATTTCAGGTGCAAAGATGTGCGGAGGACATGTCGATTCTAATCACCACCTACGAAGGCAACCACAACCACCCTCTCCCTCTCACAGCCACTGCCATGGCTTCCACAACCTCCGCCGCAGCATCCATGCTACTCTCCGGCTCGTCAACCTCCCACACCATGCCTTCCCCAAACCCCGCCACCACCGGCCTCAACCTCTACCTCCCAGACGGATCCAAATCAAGACAAATCTACGTCTCAAACCCAGCACTCTCTTCCACCCCTTCTCACCCAACCATAACCCTCGACCTCACTTCTTCAAACCCTAATTCAAATCCCAATCCCTCTTCTTCTCCATTTGTTAGGTTTTCTTCATCAAATTACCCTAACCAACCAATCAGATACCCTTCCTCCACAAGCCTTAGCTTCACCACTTCCACTGATTCCAATCCAATTTCTTGGAGCAATAATGGATTCCTTAGTAACTTCAACACCGCCACTCATCATCATCATCCGTACAACAACAGAAACATCAACATTCTCAGTAATAATAATGTGAACTTTGGAAGGCAACAACAACAGCAACAAACAATGGAAAGCTTCTATCAATCTTTCTTGCAAAGGAACAACAACAATGGCAATAATAATAACTCATCATCATCATCAGATACTATTGCAGCAGCAACAAAGGCAATTACAGCGGATCCGAGTTTTCAATCGGCTTTGGCTGCCGCTTTGTCTTCCTTCATTGGCGGCAGCGGCGGCATTGGAAGCACACAACATCAAGTTGGTGGTGCCGGTGGTGCTGATGGAGAAAATAGTAATAATCTTATTAATCATCAGAAGATGAAATTCTCAGAGCTGTTTCCAGTTTCCTCTGCCTTGGCTTCGAGTTCGAAAGTGAATAACAGTAGTAATAACAATGGCGGATGTGGTTCTAGCTTCTTGAACAAAACGCAACCAGCAAAAACAACAGCACAGAATAATGGAAGTTTCATGTTTCTACCACCATCTTTGCCATTTTCTTCTGCTCCCAAGAGTGCTTCTGCATCTCCCGGTGATAATGGAGGAGATGATCATAGATCATCATGATTATTATTGTTTGGATATATTTTTCTTTTTGAGAGGTATGGTATTTGTATATAACAGTGTGGGTGACATGTGGTATTATATGGATCTGACTAATTATATTACAAGGTTCAAAAAGATTATATATGGGAGTAGTTTTAGTTAACTAAAACTTTCTCCATCAAAATTATTATCACTATTTTGTTTCTTTAATTTGTATAATAAGTAGGTCAGCATGTACTATATGTCTAGATCTTGTTATATCTAAATACAATTTATCTCTTCGTTTTCTTTTTTGGGAGCCTATATGGCTATATCTGCCTACATTGATGTAATTGTTGTCAAGAAAGTGAAGAAACATTTGTATGTATGTAGCATACTAGCATAGCTAGACTGATGAATAATGTTTATAAGGTTAATTCATTTTTAATATATATTTATATTCTAACAGCTATTTTGGCAATTGGTGGCATATACTTAGCATAATGTTCATAAAAATATTTAATAATATCATATATATGATAATGCTTATTAATTACTTATTGATTGTTATCTAATATTTAAAGTTGTACTATTAGAACTTATTATTATATATGTAGTCTTCATATATAAATTCTACTAAAATGAATTTGTGTGAGAATAAGTGCCAATATCCTAACTGACAAGGATTCTGCAAATTATTACAAAATAATAATATTTTTAGCTGCATGTGAACCAATGTAGAAACAATGTCACAATTTCAACCAAATAGTAGGGGTATGAAAAAAATTTTTCAAGTAAAATACCAAACTGAAACTACAGTTTTTTTATAAAAACCAGTTTATTTAAAATCATTTTTTTATAGTTCAGTTTGGTTTAAAATAAAAAAAAAAAAATTAATTCTCAATTTAAATAATTTATTACTATCATTATCAAAAAGTGGCTATTTTTTTTTCTTTTTTGATGAAAAATATAACTTGTCTAGTACCATAATTCAAATAATAGATTCAATAAATAGATACTGTATCACTTTGAAAGAATGCCAATTAAAATATGTCATTTGAATAACTCATTAAATACAGATTTAATGTTATTATTTTAATATTATAGTATATGTTTGGATTGAGGTTTGTTAAACTGAATTTTGAATAAACTGTATTTTATAGAACTAATTTTGGATAGTGAGTTTGTCCCAACATGATTTATGTTTGATAACCTTATGTCAAAATTGAAAGATAATTACTATAAAAGAGATGACATTAAATTATAAGGTTACCGTTTATTTTTTTCAATATATTTTTTATTTTATTTTCTTTCAATATGCTATAATTTTTAACTATTATTATTTATGATTTTTTTTTTAATTTGCTCCATATCAATAAATCATATTATAAAAAAGATATTAATAATAAATATAATACACAAGAACCACAATTATAAAAATATACAATGCCTAATAAAAAAATTTTCAGTCCAATAAGTCAAAATTTTAATATTCAGCTCATTTTTCAATTTCAACTTTCATCAAATTTGTAAATTTTTTTCTTAAACAATCAAATTCTAAGATTTTAAAAATTTAAAGAGAAAGAAAGAGGAAGGAAAAGAGAAAGAGAAAGGGGACAAGGAGAGAAAATGATTTTTTACATGATAAAAAACTGATTTTATATGATAAAATTGGTTTTATATATGAAAAGTTAATTTAAGCTTAAAAATCAGTTTAAACTGATTTAAATTGGTGCACTATATTATAAACTGGTCTTAAACCAGTTTGCTGTTTGAAAAAATAGTTTGATGTAATTTTCAAATCATTTAAAATAGTTTGGTTCAATTTCAGTTCAATTTAATCAATAATTACACCACACACCCCCTACCGACAAGAATATAATAATACCAAAAGTTGATTATTTAGGCATGGAACACATGCATGTAGAAATTAAATATTGTGAACAAAACAAATAACTAAAGAACCATGCATTCATCTTTTTCAGAGAGTCTATATCTCCGTGTTGTTTTATGACTACTACGTCCACCAAATTTAAAAAGTCCAAAACAAATTTAAACTTTTATACATGTGAGTTTGTTTTACTATTTTGGTGCGTTCTACTATGTTATTATAGGATTATATTTAATTTATATAGTTTAAATTCAAAATATATATATATAGTTTAATTTATTTTGATTATGTATTTTATATTTTGATATATACAATAATAACTGATTTTGATGTAACATAACACATTATATTATAATAAGCTTTGAGGATTAAGATTTGACAGGAAAAATTGAAAATTGCTTCATATTAACTCTAATGTTGTAAAAGGAAAAATTAGGCAAATCATATAGGGTAGATTTTCATTCTTCTTATTTGCAATTTTCTTTAATTTGTTTTTTTTTTTCATCTTGTACAATATAATGCTTTTATTACCACATGTTTTTCCAGTTTTTCCTTCGCTTGTTCATTCACTTGCTTGTATATAGAATTATTAGAAAAAAGACAAGATGAAAAGAATCCTCCAACAGTGACATAAATTTCAGGCATTTTTGTTTTCTGCATCGTACGTTGATGGCTTTCCTAACCTATATATTTTGCATGCAACTATGAAATGTCATCACTCTGCTGATATATCCATATATAGCTAGGACGATTTAGGGATCATATTCTTCTCATGATTTGATGAATAGGGGGGAAAAGTGTGAATGAAGTTTAAGCAGTGCAACACACGCGCATCAGTTTCTGGTTGTAAACTTGTTGTGATCTGAAACTCAAACCAACAACAGAGTGAAGAACATCTTATATGGTGGTTTAATATTTATGTTGATTTTAAAATTTAATATATTAGAAGTTATCAAAAGGGGATGTAGCTCAAATGGTAGAGCGCCCGCTTTGCATGCGGGAGGTACAGGGTTCGATCCCCTGCATCTCCATCAAGGTTTTTAACCATACTCTCTCTGTTCTTCACTTCACTTCAGTGATGCCACTACAAGACAAAAACGCACTCTCTCCGTTAATAATAATAATAAAATACTATCTAAAAACAAAGAATTAATAATTATATATTTTTATGTTATTTTAAACATTTTTTATACACATAATTAATTTTTGAGATAATGTCCAATTTAGTTCCAAAAATTCTTAATGTAAATCAAAACAATTATTCACTTCCTTAAAATTTCAATTTGTAAATCTTCATATGTATTTTCTTCATATGTAATTAACATATTAGTTATTTATATTTTTTCATATTATATATATATATATATATATATATATATATATATATATATATATATAAAAT
>JASCZI010000411.1:3963-14598 GCA_036250425.1 Stylosanthes scabra
CATGCCTTTGGAATTATTACCATATTCAAATTCTATTGGAGATAAGACTCAGTTGGTCTTTAATTTCTGTTTTTTAGCTTTACAATTTTGAATTAAATTGGTATTTCTGTTATCAAGTTAGTTAATAGAATATTTATTCATGTCATTGTGACTGTTTAACAATTAGCATGCGGTAACGCCACATGTACTACTGTACACCTCCATACATCTTATTTACAATACGAAAAATATAAACATTGGCATAAAAATTCACAAAATACATGAGTACAATATACAATAGTATAAAAACAATTATATATAGCACATAAATAATATATCTCAACACAAAAATCAAAATAGAAGAAAACACAAAGAATGTATGAAGAAGTAAAATGATATACGTAAATTAGTTCTATTAGCATAAATAACAATGAAAGTGTGAACTCAAATTGATTTCTTGAATGACTTAAATTTAATTCATTATTTGACTAACTTTTATGGATGTGCTCACAACTCATATGGCATTGTCATTATTTCCCTTGTTAGATGTCAAATCCAACATTTATTTAAGCGGACGCGGTGAGTTAATCACTAGCTCAACCCAAATTGATTTTGTAGGTTGGTATGCATTATCTCATAACATTAAAGTTGAATTAGTTGCCTAAAAAGTTCCACTTAACTTTTTCTTCCAAAGGATGCTCCCCAATAGTCTACAAGCAATGAGTCCCCCCTCCCTCTCTTCCTTTTTTTCCTTTGTAGATTTACAAAGACAACATGCATTATTTGCATTTTGCATTTAATTAAACATTTAAACCTTTGGGTGATTCCTTTTGGATGGATTTGTGTTAATAGTGGTCCTTCTCTTGAGAAAGAGGTTTAATCATTCTTTGGCTAATTAAATTAATCACCTAAATGGGCCATTTATTCGTTGCTTTCATCCAATGATCACTTCACTTCACGAATGATGTATTGTTAGTGGGGAATTCTAAATATATATATTAATTCTCTCTGATTTATTCTTTATTAAAGAGGAATATAAATCTCAAAAACAATTACGAGTAACTAACTTGATCCATAGACGTATAGGAAGCCACGCGTTTTCCTTAACAAACATTATAAATAAATTGTGCATGTTATTCTTTATGATCAAGCTTCTCTAAAATGAATAAATTCATGAACAAAAAACAAGTGTCTACATAAAATAAGTATACTCCCATACATATTCTAATTATACATAAATATTATAGAGTGTGCGAGAGAAATCATGGTGTGGGTATGTATCTATAATGAATGAATATGTATTTTATGTATATATTATTCAATCTATATATGAGTTATATATAGCCTTATAACCTAATAAGACAAATATAAAATAAAAGTTAAAAATTAACAATGATGAATGTCATGAATCCATTATTTTATCACTTTATCTATCTTTTGTTTTAGAGGATTTTTTCCTTCTTATGAATGGCTATCTTATGTAATATGCCTATCAACAAATGGCCACATTGTCAATTAGGAATTCAATTTTCTCTCTTGTCACATATACTTGTCATTTATTTATTCATTGCACTAGTATTTTTCCCGTAATAACATCAAAGAATTGTAAACTTTTTAAATAAATTATATGCTATTATTATTATTATAAAATAAGAGATATAATAATATTAAATGTTCTTGTAATAAATGGTTGGTTATTAGGTCAATCATGAGTGGCAGATGGTCCTAAAATCTAAATTTCACAAATCGTTGGTAGGTAAATGATTGCTAGGTTAGGATTAGTTAGTAGCAGAAATTTGTAGATGGATCGTCATTTGGTCGGGATTCGTCAATGGGCGAGGTCGGTTATTGGTCAACGAATGATCGATTAATCGACGTTGACAGATGGTCATCTTGTCAAAGTAGTTCATTCATGTTTCGTAGATGAATGACCGTAGGGTCATCTATCAGTGGGTCCAGGTAGGTCAATGGCCGTTAGTCTATCAAGGTAGGTCGATACGCGGTTGCATTGGCAGGTTAATCCAAGTTGTTTAATAGTTGCATAAGAATTGAGAAAAGCTCTCATCTCACCATATAACGCATTGGTACATAAGTTCCAGTTGAGTAGTCGAGAATTATGCAGTCGAATTCAGCTATGAGCCTCAAGCGACACACTTATATCCCAATTAACCTTAAAAGAAAACTTTAACCTTCATCATGTCTTGTTCAAATTGAATATAACTCATTATCTCTACTCTTCCATATCCACCACAATACAGAATAAAAAAAATAGGAACTTCCTTTAAATTCTTCTTACACACTAAACGGTTCATAAAACTTGAGAAAGAATTGAAACCTAAGGGATTGAAGTATATGTCTTTGTAACTAACCTTGTTCTCTAAGTTTATTTATGGGATTTTTTTAAAGAAAGAAAAAAAAACCTAAAATAGCGTCCTTTTTCTTTAGTGTTTTTTTCTAATATATTGTTAAACAGGAAATTATATGTTAAAGTTATTGGTAATGCTATATGTATACACTTTCGTATACACCATTTTTAACATGAAAAAGTATAAATGTTAGCACAGAAATTTTATTTTTCTGTGCTAATGTTTAAATTTTTCATATTATAAATAATGCGTATGGAGGTGTACAATGATACATATAAATTAATTCTAAAGCTATATAATATTGTCATTGAGGTGTGTATATAAGTGATTCTTCCTAAGTATATTAATTGTGGGTTTAAATTAACAAAAGTTTGAATCAAAGTTAATATATCCACATGAAGTTTGCTTATATAAATGTGAATACCAGTAGTTATTCTGCATTCCAATGTGTGTTTAATACGTTAATCTCGATTATAAGAGAAAAAACACAAAAAAAGAGGCATATGATTCTTAAGTGAGAAACATTCAATATTTAAAGTTTATTTATATTTTTAATAAATTAAATATACAGTGTGCTTGACTAAATGCTGCGACTAGCACATGGAATTGAAATCACTTTGAAAATTATATATTCTAAGCAAGAAAGCATACTTAATCACAATACATTTATCAAATAGTTTAATTTTAATACGTAAAATGTTATTCAATCAAATTCACGTATTTAATTAAATGATTTTTAAAATAATAAATTTAAAAATTAATTATTTCTAGTTATGTGATAATATATTATTAATTATTTATATAAAACTATTTTATATCACTGTGGATACGAGGAAATTAATTTTTTTATTAAATATAAAATTTGATCAATTAACTTTGGATGACGACAGGGGCCGCAATTATTCCAAAAGACAATTGCTTTGTGGGGCATTAAGTCATTAACAAATATGTTTAACTCGTTAATTGGAATAATGAGTATGTTTATATGCTTAAAAAAACAAAACGCAACGCATAAAAAGGGCTTTGCCTTTCATCGTCTAGGAGACTAGGAATAAAGCACATCAATTTGGATTTAAAAAGCCAAAAACTTTGGGGACATGCGTTAAATATCTTTACAATTATTACAACTTTAAAGAACCTGATTTTGTCAAAAACACACATGAAATTAATTAATTTAATGTAATAATGTTTCAAGTGCATTGCTAAATATCAATATAAACAATTTATTTATATACCAAAATTTAACCACCAAATATTTGGTATCAATATAAGTAATTTTCAATATATTTTATATTTCAATATATATTTTATACTAATGATTGATTTAGTAGCTGTTTTTTTTTTTCGTACGCTTAGCTTAACGGTATAAATATAATCCCTATTGCGACACAACTTGAAGAATCTGATGACTCGGTTGGGAAGAAAAATATACAGATCATGGGATTTCCAAAATTCCCACTAACTTGGGGGATACACAAAAGAGAAATCAAGTGGTTCAAAATCTAGTATCTTCAATCCAATTATGCAAGTTTGGCACAAATTAAAAATGATACATGCTCTTGTTGGAATTCACTTCAAATTAAACTATTTTAGAAAATGTTTTTGGCATACATTATTTAATATGCTATATGAGAAATTTAATATAAGAGTATATAAACATATATACAATCAAATTAGTGTTATAAAAATTATAAATTAATCAAATTTCTTATCATGTCACTTCATTAACAATTTTCGTTGATCATTGATGACATGAAATGTTAACTAATAGTATATAAGACACATGATATATCTAATTGAATACTATGAAATTATATCAATTTGATATTTCCCAAATTGGGGAAATGATTTATGTAATTAGAATTTGGTGACCCAAATTGATAGATTTTCAAAAACATATTTGGTCATCATTCAATTGAGCGAGTATGCTAGGTGTCCTCAATGTTTTCAGTAGTTAACATTTCACATCATCAAATGTTAAGAAAAAAAATGTTAATAGAATGACAAAATGACAAATTAATTTGTAATCTTTGGATGACTACTTTGAGTGATTATTAATGCTTTAATTTAGAGATAAATTTGGAGAACGACTAATTTTACTATTAACACATAAACATATAGTATTTTGTTTTCTCTATCTCTCGTTTGTACACACACAATGTTTTTCTCTTCTTTCTCTCCGCCATTTTTTCTCTTTCCTACGAATCTCCTGTCATCGTCTTCCTTGCTATTTGGCTATTTGGAGACGTTGTCTTTCTATTTCGCCCAATTATAACTATCAAATTATTCCTTAACATTTGGATGTGTGTGGTGATGTTTTGAGGGTTTTGGATGTACGATAAATTTTATAGAATTTTATTTTAGATGTTTTGTTCTATTTTGGGGTTTTGGATACTCATTTAAGTGTGATTTCAAATATTTATTTGAATGTTATTATAAGTTAAAAATGAAATTTTAAAAATGTTTGCTGATAATGATGGATAAATAATCGGTCTAATATAATGGTTAATGACATAATGGACTATTCAAGAGTTTTTTTTTTAAAATAAAATTGAAGTTAAGAGTTAAATAATTTCTGTCACTAATAACTTTTTGGTTGTTGAAATTCCTTATGTGAAACTTGTATGTGTAATAACTCATTAAATTCATCAGCATGCAATTCCCCCTCCCCCTCCCTCTCTTATCTCTCAGGGTATCATTATCTTAGCTATTGGAAGTTGCTTTCTGAAAGACCTTATTTATAAATTAAACAACCCATTCCATTGATGAAGATCATCATATAAAGCTATTTCATGTAGAGATAAGCACATACATCTTTTATCCTTTTCCCCCCTATTTTATGCAATGATCAAATGTGCATGTCAACATCTTAGTTCTTTCATAATTCTTCCTTTATTTTTTCTATTTTCTCCCCAATTTAATATACCATTTTGGAATGCTTGTTTCTATTATCATTTTAGCACATTATTAATTAAAGTCTTAATTAACTGATTATTCTTAACTGAATGGTACAAAGCATAATTATCAAAATTGAACCGGTGATCAAATTGGTCAAACTACTAAGTTATTGGGTAATTGGTTTAACCGATATATTACAAGTTAAATTTTCAATAATTATATAAAATTTTACATTCTCATTTTTATAATAACTATTAGTTTATACTCATTATGCCTTTCAAGTATTTATGAAGAAGAGAATAAAGATTAGTAATGCATAGCAAATAACAAGTTAACCTAACCAGTTGGAGTCAACTAATTTTTACTCAGTGTTTTTGGATGTTTTTGCTAGGAAGAGATATCCTCATCTTTTTTGCTAGGGTTTGTTTTTGATGAGATACAAACCCATTAAAATACGTCATGCTAGGAGAATGTATCCACACTTTATAAAGCATATTTCGTTTTCCTCGTGGGACTTTACAATTGGCTTATTATTGGTTAAAAAAATATTGATAACCTATAGTTTTCCTTCAATCGGTAGCCAATAAATTTTTGACCAAGGATAAATAAAAGCTCAATAAAATAAAAGAAGTCTGATCCATAAAATATGAAACCCAAATAAATAATAATATTTTAGATTTATTGATTAATATTGATTATCAAAATATTGATTAGCTAGACTTTTTTTCCTTAGTTTAATTATATGATCGTATACTTATACATATATATAATCTTCATAATAATTATTATTATTTATTTTGGTTTGTGATTCTGTATTATCTTTGGTAGAGATTTTTTATTGTTCTTATTTTTTAAAAATTTATTTTTTTCAAAAAGTTAATTTTTATTAGAATAAATTATCACTTTATCCATAAATATTCAAAATGCTTACAAATTTATTTATAAATGAACAAGTCTAGTTTTTATTAGTAATTTTATCCATAATAACCTTTTTTTTTTTTTTAGCAAAAAATATCCAAACATATTCAAAGGTAAATTTCATTCATACCAAACTTTTTGAATTTTCATAACTAAAAATAATAGTTTATTAATTTTTAATTGGTATAAAATTAATGCTGTTTATTTATTAAGAGTTATAAACATCTTGAATTTTCATGAATAAAAACAGTAGTTTACACCTCTTATCGATCTAATCCGATCAATCTCTTTGTAGGTGCTTGACTGTTTGCTGAGTCGAGTTTATTTTTTATGTTAATGTCTTTGTTATTTTTATGATGTAGGTATATTTTTATGTACTTTATTGTACTCTGATCTTTTTTAGAGCAGAGAATTTGAATAATTATAAAATATTTAATCCAATAATAATATGCCACTTGCTTTAATAAAAATGGTAATTTATTTTTTAATACACATAATATTTAATTAATTATAAAACCAACGAATTTATTGTCCTAATTTATTAATCATCCCTCATATTGATTAATATTTTAATATTGATTACTTTTTGCCTTATTGATAGACCATAATATTAAAAAAAATGGCTTGATAGCCATAATATTTTTATTTTAACTTTTAATTTTATTTATAAATTATTATTAAATTAAATATATAATATTAAATGTTATAAATATATAATTACACAGGTTATTTATTTTGCAATTATAACTTAGGTTACGCATTTAAAATAAAATGTCATGAACACACGAATCTCTTTGAAAAAAAATGAAAAAAGAAGAAAACCATGAATAAAGCAACAATAAACTAACTTTGTTTTACATGCACCGGATACACTTTTTATTTTTCACATCCTCAGGGATAGAGAAACAATTTTATTACGGTCTATTTTAATTTCTTACTTTATTATTGTGGGGTCCAGCCAATGTTTGTATAGTAAATTATTGTGCAAATAGTGCTTTTAGAAGGGGTTGGTAAAAGTGAAAAACACGTAAAGAAAAAGAAAAAATGCGTTTGTGCACAGTAAAAGTTACTGTGCATACGCGTTGATCCTCGCCTATAAATAGGGAGGAGGTTCATTTATTTTGATGTACCAAACTGAAGAGAAAGAAACTTCAGTGAGAAAATGTAACGGTTTAATTACATATTGAGATATGTTATTTATCTCTGAGAGGTGTGGGTAGTGTCCAAAAATTATAAGGTGTGGGTTTATACACCGGGAACGTTTTTGGGGGTTAACATCTATGTTATTCCTTGGTTTTAGGAATGGGTTCTCACTGTGATACACTATATGTAACTCTTGGGTGTGTAAGAGTGTGGAAAGGGTATGATGTAATTATCCTGAATATAGTGGAATTTCTTTCGGAGTTTGGCCCGTGGTTTTTACCCGGTTTTGGAGTTTTCTACGTTAAATGATGGTGCAAGTTACTATTCATACAATAGTGCCCGTATAGTACTATTTATGTATACCGTACGGTACTATTTACCGAGACGTATATGCACTGTTCACATATACGTATGTCGGTATTATACTCGTATACGTATATGGTACTGTTCATCTATACTGTTACTATTCATGAATACGATTTTTCGTCAAATTTATTTTTTTGTCGGAGAGGTTAATTCTCGGTGGGAAATGATGTCGGATTTCCGCTGCGCATAGACACCGGTTTAATTTCCCAACAACTATTTAGTTTCATTGCATATATTTCATGCCTTGAACTCAACTATATAAAATAAAGTGCAATAATATACTTATTATTATACTTACTATATTATTTCACACTACTGTTGAACATTTTGCACACTTACGAGTTTAAGGAATTATTACTAGGGCGTTATTTTATCTGCAAATCACTTGGCACGTTAAAAGTTTTTTCATCTCATTCGAGAGCTTGAGGCATTCTAACAGATCCACAGGCTGCACCGGTAGCCATATAAAACGGTGGAGAAGTTTAGCAAGCCAAACATGAACCGTTGCCAAACCTAATGTCCTGCCTGGACACACCCTACGGCCCGCGCCGAAAGGGGCGAGCCGCATGTCTGAGCCCATGACGGACACATCTTCCTTCATGAACCTTTCGGGATTGAAATCCCACGGATCTTCCCATACCGATGAGTCATGTGCTATAGCCCACATGTTAACCATTGCGGGTGTTCCAGCCGGCACCAAGACCTTGTCTATCTGGACATCATGGATTGCAATCCGAGCCCATGAGAGTAATGGGCCCGGAGGATGCATCCGGAGAACCTCCTTCACTATGGCTTGGAGGTAAGGGAGGTTTGGAATGTCCGTGTCTTGCACATGACAACTCGAGCCCACGCAATCATCAATCTCCTGGCGGGCTTTGGTTTGTATGTCCGGGTGTAACACCAGCCTAGCCATAGTCCATTCAAGGAGTATAGCAACTATATCTGTTCCTCGGAATATCATTTCCTGCAAAAAAAAAATATATGTCATCCTTGTTTCATAGTCTTAGACATAAAATTTAACTACACGTAAAAGGATAATCAAAAGTGTATAAGTTTAGAATATATGTATAAGTTAGCTAAACAAAATTACACATAAAAAAAATTCAAAAAACACATCCAAAATCCATAAAAATGGATAATTCTCTGTTTTATTTAATTATTTCCATGGATTTATCCAAGAATATATTAGTAATTAGTGTAGTGGCATGGCTGATTGATTATAGTGAGGTGTATATCAATAAACACTTAGTGACTAGTGAGCTCACAATATTTCTTCCCTATTAAATAATTCATTCACGCAATCTTTTTATATTAGTTAGCATGATCTTTATTTAATAAGTACTTAATGCAACGTACGGGGAGATAAAAAATTATAGTAGTTGGTGTAAGTGATCGGAGAGAGAGAAGAACACATACCCATAAAATAGCCACCATGTCTGAATCACCAAAACTTTCTTCTTTGGGCAAAGAAAGCAAAGCGCTAAGGAAATGACTCTGTCCAACAAAATCCTCCGATTTTTTACTATCTTTAACAATTTGACCCACCACACTGTTGACCTTAGCCGCCAATTTGTGACACCTTCTTTTCACTCCATTGAAGTCCAAAAACTTGAAAGGGAAATAATCTTCCCAATTGAACATGGAAATCAACTCATACCCTTCTTTAACTATTTCACCCAAAACCTCCTTTGTTTTTGGACTCATAGAATTGTTATTACTACCGAACACACTCTCCAAAACATTGCTAAGCGACCCTTCTTGCAATATTCCCCTGACTACCACCACCCCTTTCTCCTCCATCTCCTTCCATGTTCTCTCCACAATTTCGTTGGCGACTTTCTGTCGAAGAGTCTCTAAGCTGGAAATACTACGTGGAGAGAACATGTGAGTGGACGCTACCTTGCGAAGGTGGCGCCAATAAGTACCATACGGTGCAAACCCTATGGCACGTTCAAACATCAGCAATCTTGCTAATTGTTTGACAGGACGGTCTAAAAAACTAGAACCACATAAAATTTCCCTTGTGGTGTCAGGGTGGCTACTTATAATTACAGGCTGGGACCCTAAACTCACTGCCATAAGTCTCTTTGCTTTTAACGAAGTGGCCATGGCAGCGAGTTTTCTATGGGCTAAGGAGCCCATGTGGGGCAAAGTCCCCATTATAGGCCACCCCACAGGACCATTGATTTTTTCATGTTCTTTGTAAAGTTGTTGGTAGTTTCTCCATGCAAAGCCTCCCGGGACAAGCCAATAGTTAAGGGAGACAGCAAGAAGAGGAAAGGCTGTGGACAGAAAGAGAGTAAGAAGTGACCATAAAGAGAAAAAAGAAGAAGAGAAGGTAGTGCTTTGGAATAATGGTGGTTTTGTTCCAAGAGAAAGAAGTAGAAACATGGAGATGAGGGAAAATGAGCACAATGATACCAAGTACTTCATGTTTTGCTTGTTGGGATAATTTGTTAATTAAGAGAACGAAGAGTTAGTTAAAGAAGAGATTAAAATAAAAAAGGTTTGATGATCAAGGGAAAAAGTGTAGCTAGAGAAGATGAGAATAATAATATTATGGAGTGTGTGGAATTAGAGAAGGACGTGTGTCATGGTTTGCATCAATTGTATGTTTATATAGAGTTTGGAAAGTGATCGATGGTGGAGGTTAAGCATATTTGGTTAAAGAACGTAACCATGGTTAGGCAAATGATACTACATATTCTAAGAGAAATAATTAAACTACTTTTTTTAATCACCCTATTATTTGCTAAATGAAAAATTATTTATCTGAAATTTACTTAATAAATTATTTTTAAATAGAAATTATTTATTATAATATAATATTCGATGTTTTATTATTATATTAAAAATCTAAAATTTAGTTTTTAATATTTTCATTCGTTGAAATTAAAAATAAATATTTTCACATATATATATATATATATATATATATATATATATATATATATTTTATAAACAC
>JASCZI010000411.1:18290-30062 GCA_036250425.1 Stylosanthes scabra
CATAGCATTTTAGTATTTTATTTTTTATCTTTTAATTATATTTACTTTTATAAAGAAAAAATATTTTTACCAAAATATTACATGTGTTATATATTTATCTATTTTTAGTCAAATAGATTAATCACAAGTATTATTATAATATAATACAAATAGTGTGTTATACGAATAGGGTTTTATGTGTTATAATCACAAGCTGTATAATATTTAATATAATTTGAAAATTTATACACAAATAACGACGATGATGATGTATTATTTCTTTTATTTTTTTTCTGTTTCATAATAATCTGACTTTTTTATTTATTTAATTATTATTTTCATTATTATTATTATTATAGATATTTTATACACTTGATAATATGTTTTTTTCTTTTTAGTAAACTGTAGTAATTCTTTTATCATATGAATCACAATTTTTTAAATCAATCAAAATTCCAAAACAATAATTAATATTAATAATAAAAAAATAAAATAAAGAGCTATTTACCTACTTTATAGGTAGTTCATTCAATTCATCTTCTCTCATGCACAACACCTATCATACATCTTAATAATCAATGTCTCAAATTATCTGTTGCATGATATCACTATTTTGTGTGTGACACCACAGAACTGGCCTAAATATGAAATTTTTGAGTGTTTATAGATTAATAAATATGAAATTTTTTTTATTTAAATAAAATCCCTAGTTTTCGATCCAACTATTTTTACAGCAATCAGTAAACACGAGTTTTGACAAAAACAAACATATTTTTACTTTTGCATATGTACAAGTAAATACATATGTTACAAAACATAAATAAACTTTTTTTTTCTTGTTTGGGTGTTATTATTTTGGTTAAAAAAAATCTTTTTTGAACAAAGTAAGATCTTTATTTAATTTTTGTGTTTGGCAAATTTTCGTTAGTAAAAGTAGAAGGAATAGAAAAATATAAAATATTATTTTTAAGATATAATTTACATATCTTTTTTAAAAGATTTTTTTACATTAAATAAAAATATTTTAACATAAAAATATTAAAAATCTTGATAACCAATATCTTTTTAATAATAACTAGCCAACAAAACTTAAAAAGTTATATATAAATGATCATCCAAATATAATTAAATGATCATTTAAACATAAGTAACGAATCATTCAAATAAAATGAAATAATCATTTAAATAAAAACAAGTGCATTTAAACAAAATCAAGTGATTATCCGAAATAATTTTTTCTTGTATATTCATTTATTCATTTTTAGGAAAAAACATAAAATATCATAAAAAATTCTTATTTGAATAAGATTATACATCAAACTCTAAAAAAAAAAGACTATTTATTAGGTTAATTATGAACTAATAGGTTAAAGAGGGTACCAGTAGTATTTACCTTAATTTTTATATCATCGTATCAAATCATAATTAATAAATAAGAAAATATTTTTACATGAGATACTTAAACATAAAATTATTTCTATTTTTTATCACAATCATAATAGGTAGCGAATAAAATTTTGGCCAATGATAACGAACAAGAGATAAAAGTCCAATAAAATAAAAAAGTCTAATTTATAAAAGATGAAACCCAAACAAATAATAGTATTTTAGGTTTGTTGGTTAATATAGATTACCAAAATATTGATTATTAACTAGACTTTCTCTTTTTATATTTGTTCAAGGCAATAAGTATTCTTGAATAAGTAATCATAAATTTCGAACTATAATAAAAATATATATTTTTTCTTGCTATTTTTGTAAGTAAACATGATATATGCAGAGAAGTGAATATGAATTTTGAATATAATGACATGAGTTTTTTCCTTTTCACATCTCTAATATCTTTTAAAATAGAAAAAGGAAAAAATATACATAAATTATTAACAGTGAACAAAAGTATATATAAATTATTTAATAACTCAAATATACACAAAAAATATTCTATTTATATTTTATCGTTGGACAAAAATACACATGCAAATATACTTTTGTCGATTCTTCCTTTAAAATATGACTCCTCTATATATATGATACTAAAAATGAGGAACAAGAAAAAGAAAATTATTTGTGTGTATTTAGTGTAAGTATGGTGTTTATGATGAGAAACTGTTTTGCAAACAAACGTTTTCACATACTTCGTGGAGTGAAATTAATTTTTTTTTTTTTGGTTTAATTGAGGTGAAATAATGTTTCTATCTTTAATATTTGGGATAAATTTTAAAGATGTCCTTAATATTTAAAAACAAATATAATTAGAAAAAAAATCGTGAAAATTAATATTCGCGAGGATTATTTCCTCTCAGGAGGTAAATGAGGATTCGAAAAAAAAATCTCCATGAGAACAAAAACTCGCTTGCCCTAACGAATAAATGAGAGAAAAATGGAGGCAAAAATATATGTTTTTTCCCTCCATTTTCGTTAATTCCAACAAATATGAGAGAATAAATTTATTAATTTTTGTATATCTATTATTTATGTCCTCTTCTCATTATCAACCCTCCAACCATTTGTAAAGAGAGGTTGCATCATATGTTCATATCTTAATAGGTGAGGTGTTTACAGGAGAGAAAACCCGTAGAAATATAGAATTATGTCATAAAAATCACACTGACTCGCATTTTATTTTATTTTTTCTATATTTTTGCCCTTGTTATGTATGTATACTATGAACAAATTTAAACTATACGTGAGTATCTTTTAATATTAATACTTTATTTTTTACCCTTTTCTAAAATGCCGTAACTGTTACCTTATGGAAGTAAAAATCCCCCTATCCGTGTGGCTTTTTATATATTTTTATTCTCTTTTTTTTTTCCTCTTTTCTTTTCTTTTACCCTCTCAATTTATTAACCAATTAACACTTACTGCTGCAAGGCATATATATGAAGTTGCAAATAATGGAAGTTGCATTAGTGAATAGTGATAGTTCTGTAACGAAATGGAATATCCTGATTAGTAATATAACTTGAAATTAGAAAAGAAACAATCTAGGGAGTAACAGTTTGTTTCTTTTTACACTAAACATTCCCTAACTTGAATTAGAAGTAATAGTTTGTTTCTTTTTACTAAACTTTTCCCCTTGCAAATAATGGAAGCTGCATTAGTGATAGTTCTTTAATAAATGAAATTATTTCTAATTTTGAACTATCCTAGTGCACTATTAAAAGGGCGCCAAGGATGCGAAAAACATCCTGATCTAAAGACTTATCCTTTTGGCCACTAATAAATTGATGTGTCAAACTTTTTAAATGTGGTTAAACCATAAAATTGATTTAATATTATAATAAAGTGTTTTGGTTTAAATTTATGGGTTTTTAATTTTTTTTAACCAAGTAATATATTGGGCCAAATGTGTGAGCCTTTTATGTCATTGTATGGACTTATTAATTTATTTATAATGTTTTGGGCTTTTACAATATTTTATTTTTCATCAAAAATAATTATTTTAATAAAAAAATACATGAACATAAAAAAAAAATTACATCTAAGATGCTAAGGATATATTATAATATTTTTACTATTTCTTTTTCTTCTTTTTCTTTAGTTTTGATCGGTTCTCTTTTTTGTTTTTAAAATTTTAAATTCTTAATCGACTTTATTTTTCATATTGTCCATAAGACTTATTTTAGCAAAATATAAATATTAAAAATATTAATAATTTTTATTAGTTCAATTTAATTTGTTTAATTTTATATTTTTCTTTTTGAAATATCTATCTTATTTATTATTTGTTTTGCATCGCTACTGTTAAATAAATTAAAAGATAATTTATATTAGAAAAGTTTTTGTTTGATTAATAAAGTGTTTGGAACAATTTCTTAAGTAATTAAAAAATTTTTAAAAAATTTAGTTACACCGTTTAAGTAGTCAAAATAAATTATCGTTGAATTAATATAGATGCATTATAATTTTGATTATTCACTCGAAATTGGTACGCTTCTATTCCATTTTTCTTAATCAAGGTTGGGCTTGTTCAGCTATTCAATGGCTCCTTCCTCGCAGTTCTCCTGAATTCTAAATAGTCTTATAGATTATTTATTTCGATTATCTAATAAATCACTTATTAAAGTAGATTTCTTTCTACTCACGTGAAAACGTCTATGATCTCTTTTAGAACCAAACATGAATATTTTAATTTATCTAACTATTACACTTAATTACTTATAGGACAATAATGCTCAAAGTGAATTAAGTTAGCTCATGAGCCAACTCAAATTTTAGTCATGATCAATTCAGTAGGTCGAGCTCATGAATATTGTGAGCGGATTTTGAGCTAGAATTTGAAGTTATTTATTAAAACAATCAAGCTTAAATTTGGATATTTAATCAATTTTTTTTTTTCATATGCATGAGTCTCGTCCTCTCTGTCCATTAGTTTGAGGTCTTTTTGGATGAATTTGAAGTATAGATCCGTTTTAGGGGCAGTATCCGGTGGAGAGGACTTCGAATATATGTCATTCCAGTCAGTGATTCCGTCTGTCCATGTATTTCGTTTTACGGGTATTATCCGGTGGAGAGAACTTCAGATGCTTATCATTCAGGTCAACTACTTCATCTGTCAATATTCGAGCGCTGAATGAAATTGAAATCCTATTCATTCACAACTATCAACATATCTTCTTCTTCACAATCACAATGTCGCATCACCATCCCACCACAGCTACTTCTACTTTTTTTTTCCCGTTATTTGAATGATTTGTCAAATTTGAAAACAAATTCTTTAAATGACCACTTACTTCTATTTACATAATCACTTACCTTTTAATTGAACGATACTTATTTTTTTTAGAATCATGACTTGTTTTTATTTAAAACATTAATTAGTTATTTTTAAATGATTATTTATTGATGACATTCCAAATATACTAAAGGGTCATCAACTAAGTTTTGCGCCGGAGATTTGGTTGCTTGCTTTTTCAGGCCGGAATTTTGCTCCAGTGCATTGGTCAAATGACAGACTTCATTCGTGGTATCATGGAACGAAGCACCATCTTGGGCTCCTAGGAAGACCATCCACGCTGTTGCCACTGGCAATGCACAGTAGCGCATTAAAAACGCTATTTTCATGTCCTGCTCAGTATTTCCAGCAAGGGTTTCATCATAATATTTTTTGGCATCCTTGGATCATCTTTTTAAAAGAAGACTCTCTGGCAACTTCTGTAAACCCAATCTTTTCATAGCACAAAACATGTGGGAACAAGAATATCCTTTACTACTCCACCTACTACATGCACACTCCATGTTCCCAGTGTTGAGGTCATATACTACTCTATATACACGTTGTCTCTTCTCACACTCCTTTATCATTAACACCTTAATAGTTGATATATTTTCCTCTTCTACTATGTCCAATGCCACCACACCTTGAATTTCCTTTTTAAGTTTTGCAAGAATCTCCCTTGTGTAATAATTGGCAGCACAAAACTCTAATGCATCTAGACCAATAGTAAGAACGGGCTCCCCATATACAGATTTGAATTGAGAAACTAACTCATTGTGTCTATAGTCTTTCACAGCATGTTCAAGACCTTGGAGCAACTCTAGAAGACTTTGGC
The DNA here is from genome assembly GCA_036250425.1 of Stylosanthes scabra. Lineage (NCBI taxonomy): Eukaryota > Viridiplantae > Streptophyta > Magnoliopsida > Fabales > Fabaceae > Stylosanthes > Stylosanthes scabra. The sequence goes on from JASCZI010000411.1 coordinate 23,825, forward strand.
GTTGGTCCACAAACCTCTTGATGAAATTATTTATCCCCTCGCACCTGGATGTTGTTCTAAAATCTGCGCAGAATTTATCACGCAAATAAGCGCCTGTCCAGGATTTCCTCTTTTCATATTCCTGACGAACCCACTCATTTTCTTCTAGCCCATATTCTTGCAGCATAGTCTCCCAAAATTCTTCGAATTCATCCGGATGCCATGGAACATACAAACATTTTCTGAAATCTTCGGCAAAAGATTTATTTTTAATGTTTGCTGTTACATTCTTTTGAAGATGCCAACCACATAATCGGTGAGTTGCATTTGGAAAGACTTCACGAATTGCAGCCTTCATTGCCTCATCACCATCTGTGACCACAACATTAGGAGACTTGTTCAACATTACTTCCATAAAGTTCTCCAACAACTAGGTATATGTTGCTGTTGTTTCATCCTTTATCAAGGCAAAGCCAAATATGCATGTCTGGCAGTGATGATTACAACCCGAGAAAATTACCAACGGCTTCCTGTACTTATTTTTTCGATAAGTCGTATCAAATGCGAGCACATCTCCAAAGCACTGATAATCGGCCCTAGAAATTCCATCTGACCAAAACAAGTTTGCTAGCCAATTTTCGCTAGTAGGACTATACTTTGCCATGGCCATGGGATCAACATCTGTCTTCCCAAGTAGATAGCTTATAGTTGCATTAGCATCCCCACCAAGGAGCTTTGCACGTCGCGATCTTCCAATGTGGTTATCCAAGTCCTTTTTTGTGAACCCGATGTTAGCATATCCACTTGCTTGTCCTACCATTAGTCCCATTATTTTAGAAGTTGGGAGACCATTATCATGCATGGCGTTAGCCTGCGCTTTTTGAGCCTCGGTCATTCCTCGATGACTTGGAATGAGATGTACCAAACATTGAGGGACTAGATCATGGTTGTGCTTCTCAACTAACTTTTTTACCCTCCAAATTGAAAATTTAGTGTCAAAGTATACCGAAAGCATGGCTTCACAACCAGTTCGAATCAAAACTTTATGCTCCCTCTTCCTATCAGGATTAGAGATGAATTTCTCATGTCTCTTTCCTTCCCTATTACAAAATAACCGCCTTCTATGATGCGACCCATCTTTTCCACGTGCTACATCACCCTTGCGAACTCCAAAGCCAACGCACCTCGCGTAGCTTACATACAAATTATAGGTTGCATCTGATGTTTCAAAAGTCTGGTTCCTAATATCATCCGCACTCACATAAGCACACTTGCTACTACTACCGCCGCAATCACAAGTACAACTCACGTTCTCTTTCGCGCCAATCATCTCGCTGTCTTCAATATTGTCTTGTGAATTAGGTGGTTCTGGAGTAACATCCACTGAATCCTAATGAGATGAAATAAAATCAGAGCCCACAATAGATATTTGATTTCAAATTATATCTAAATGCTGAAATCTGAATGATAAAAAAAAGTTCTAAGAAAACACACTGAAACTTGCATAATGATCAAACTATTGCTATCATCTTGTATCCTTTCAACTTAGAGAAATATGAATGAAGACAGTAATTATTGTAAGACAAGAACTTAAATACCCCAAATTAAATGTGTATATAGATAAGCAGCAAAATAAGTTGTCAAATTAGGTACCTCACAGAGGAAGTAAACTGTTAGTAGACTAAAATAGTACAATGAATGATGAAGTAGTGCTGAAAAAATAGATGTAGGCTGAGCTTTCTATGGTAAGATTAGAGGAGGCAAAGAACGGCTAGTAATGACAATTATTAAGAGATCAGAGTAATTATTATACACACAACAATAACAAAAATAATAATAACATGATATATCATTAGCACTATGTTATTTGGTAAGGAAGGATCAGGAAGGGGAAAAATCAGAGCATGGTAAAGATTCAATAATTCATTAATCAAGAGGCATATTGCAAGCAATTCTTAGACTAATCCAAATTAGTAAAATTTTTAATTCTTAACCAAAATTCAGAATTTAAATCTAATTCCTATTCTAAGAATTAACTCTTTTCTTGGTTCAAAGAAGTAGTGTGTATACGAAGTAGTATGAATAAGAAGTAGTATGAATATAATAGACATTTATATATGTATGTATACTAATAACTATATACAAGTTTGAAGCTTGCTTGCGGAATATGTTGTTGCTTTATGAAATAGCTTTGCTGGATAAAATTATGAGGCCTAATTGAAGAAGCCAATGGCAACAGTTAAAAGAGAGAGAAGAGGTCTTTTGGGACCACCATATATCTGAAATAATATTATTATAGTAACACTATATGAGTTGTCTTCACTAATCAATTGTGGAATATTAACAGTTATGTGAAATCTCTTCACTCATTTGAAAGCAATGGAAAAATTAAAAAATGGTTTCTTTCGACTAACCCAGGGGAGAAGAAAAGGATAAAGGTCACACATAAAAGAGACAAGCTTCATAGCAAGATCTTCTATGTCTTTCTATGTCTACGTAATAAACAAAATTCTTCCTATGATATCTTCTGCATATTATATTATATCATAGATAGATAGTGTAGCTTGATCAAGACAAGAAAAACATTCTCTTTCTTAATTAGCACTAATCAATTGAGCAAGGGAAACCAAATGTTATGGAATCCACACGTATAGATAAAAAGGGTTGAAATTTGAAATTAATATTCCAAAACAAAACATATTATTCCTTCTAGATACACACATGAAAATCTAAAAGAGAAAGCAAACAATAGTTAGTTGCAAGTTGCAACAACCTCAAAAATAGGGTATCAAGCAGAGTAAGCAACCAATGAGTCCAATTAAAGACATATAATATGTTCCGAAAGCCTACGCAACGTTATCAAATTTTCTAAATAAGCAAACATGCACTTAATTTTAAAATATTCATAAAGGCATATCATCGAACATTAGGTATGCGTTAAATTGAACATAAACAATTAGCATAAATCAAGAAATTAAATTGTACTATTTTATCTAATCAACACAACAACTCAAATTCAAACAAACATCAATCATAAAGTAGTAATAAAGATTCAATAAATCATGATTCAAGAGGCATATTGCAAACAATTCTTAGCCTAATTCAAATCTCTTTAAACTCAAATTCTTAACTAAAGTCAGAAATTAAACCTACTGATTCCTATTCTAATAGTAATCTAAAACATGACTCCAAAATTAACTAACTAATGGAAATATAATTTAAAGAAATAACTAAGAATTTAGATGGAGATGAATAAAACAAATCTGGACATAGGAGCTGCCACAAGGATTGCTCATTGAAGGTATTGTCGGCTACGGAGCTGAGTTGTGTGCTAAGAGCAGGGAATGGTGGAGTTTCCTGGTGCTGGAAGTAGCTTCTGCGAAAGTAGACCTGGGTAGCGGTGGTGCTGTGTCAGGTGTGAGAGGAGATCTGCGGCGCTAGGTAATGAGCAAGAAAGAGAGGGAGAGAGAGAGTGCATGGAGAGAGAGAAGACGCAGAACGGAGGTTGGTGAAGGTGATTGCAAGAGTGGGAGTGTGGCGGCGCTATCTGCAGGGACGGGTTGGTTGCTGTGAGAGATTGTTGTGATTGTATTTTTTGAATTTGGGGATTGTGATTGTTCAAAGTTCAAACAAGGTGAGAGACAGGGGAAGTCTGGGTTTAGGTTTAGGTTGTGTCTGGTTTGATTTTTTTTTTTTTTTTTTGGGTTTGGGTTGGGGTTGTGATTTTTTTTTTGGTGACTAGTACAAGGTGGGTATTGAACCCGGGGATTGGGGAAGGGGAAACTCCTAGCTACATGAGTAGCACCAACTGAGCTAGCCTTAGTTGGCGGTTGGGGTTGTGATTTAGTTCAATAAACCAATTTTTGTGATTTTTTAAAAAATTGGTTGGTTAGTTTAATTGCACCATCCAATCACATTATGACACATATACATCCTTAAAAGAAGATGTTTTCCCCTATTAAAAAGGGGTTCAAGGACTATTATAGTGCCCAAAACTTAATCACATGGACCATAATAGTGTAATTAAAAGATCTTAGGAACCACTTTAATACAAGTCCAACATCAATTATCACATTGGAGCTTTAAACGAGAAATAGAATATTTTGGATGATCAAAACAACGAGAAATGGAATTTAAGCAAGAGATAAGGTATTTGTTTGGTTAGAATTTAAAAAATATTTAAAAAGTATTTTAATAATATTTTTAAAGATTATCATCGTTAATAAAAATGTTTGGCATAGTAATTCTATAATCATGACTTTTGTATGCAGTAACCCACCGCGATGAATTAAAAAAAAAAAAAAAACTAATTCTATCAGCTCATCAACTTAGAATGGTCATATTACATGTTACCAATGTTAAAGATTATAATTGAAATATATTATAATATTAGTGGTAAACATGAAATTAAATGTTAAGAGTAAAAATAAAATTCTATATGATAAACGCCTGAAATTGTTTAGTAATTTTAAAAAGGGAAAGTATACATAACTAATAATTTTTAAACCAATAAATCAGCCAACAAAAAACAAAACATCTATAACCACTATTATTAATAGAACATCCATAATGAACATTCGAAACCTAAAACAACTATTAGCTAATTTTAGAAACAGAATATCAGAAACCTAAAAACAGAACATCCGAAACCTAAAAAAATAGAACATCTAATTCAAGTTGTTGGCTGATGTTAGTTGAATTTTTATTGGTCACCTAGTATTGTTCTTTTAAAAAATAAAACGTCATTAAGAATATATATTCTTAAAATGTACTATTTTTATTAGGACTCATCACTTTAATTAAATAACATTTTTATTTAAAATTATGAAATTATGGTGAGAATCACATATTATTATTATTATTATTATTATTATTATTATTATTATTATTAAAATATAATGAAATGTATGTAACACTTTTATATAAAAATATCTTATAACCCTTAAAAATAATTTTATATGATTTATTAAAAATATGTAATAATATTTATTGTGGTTAACTTTTTTTTTTGACGGGGTTGAAAGAAAGTGTGGTAAATTACTAAAGAGAAAGTCTTGGGAGCCAACATTAGAGAGTTATTAGGGAGCCAATAATCAAGTTATTATCCAAAACTAAAAAAATTATTATCCAAAATTATTAATTATAGATGATAACTTTTTTAATTTTAAATGATAACTTGATTATTGGGTCTTTAATGGCTCCCTATTATTAGTTTCGTAACATTATTGATTGTTAAATTATATATTATTTATTTATTGCTGCATCACGAAAATAAAATATATATTGGGTTGCTTTCACGAATAATAAGATGATCACCACACACATTTACTCGAAGCAGACGGAGATCCCATATTAATTAATTAATTATTCCAATTTTACTTAGTCATTATTGCATACTATCTCAATTATTAACAGAACATATTCCTCCCTGGTAGTTTGAAGGAATTTGCCATGGAAATTAAAACCTTCAAAAGCACAAGAGACTGAGAGAGACCAACATACATGTCTCTTCATTCTCAAGAGAGACAACACCTGTATTCAAATAAGTCAGTGTGTCATTACAAAAGTGTGGACGGTCATTCAACTTTAAATAACTTCATTCCAATTTCATTATTGTAAAGAATACAAGTCTTTGAAGAACAAGAAACTGAAGAGATGAATCTTTAGAGAGAAACTAAAAAACTGTATTGATCTTTTATTTCACTTTTGTAAGAATGAATTAATTGTTTTTATTTTACACAAAGTGAATTGGTTTTTATACCCAATACACTTAAGGCCCAAAAGATAGAATTGGCTCATAGAGGAAGAACAGGGTCCGAGTCTCACACATTGAGCCTCAGACCAATATTGTAACACCCTATTATCCATATTCTTATGCTATAGTCATAAGTCAGAAGTAATAAGGTAATACGACTCAAGGAGGAAATATAATACTAAATATTTAGAAAGAATTATTAATCAAGGAGCCATGTAAATGGATCTAAAAGAAAATTTCGCAAATACGTATCACACGTATCATCATAATAGCGGGGTAATTAAAACACTCAGAGGAGGAATAGAGTATGACTGATATATGATACATATATAATAGTCTTTAGTCACGACCTGCGAAGTTTAAGTCGGCTAGAGTAAAACAGTAAAACAGTTGATAATAAGTTCTTATCTCTCCCAAACTCGTACATCAAAGCCTCTAAGGCAAGTTTTCAAAAACAAACATACGTACATCATCTATGTTTTTATAACAAGGAGAGAACTAAAA
>JASCZI010000411.1:31070-45284 GCA_036250425.1 Stylosanthes scabra
AGTATAAAATCAACCTTGAGACCTGACTTCAAATCATTTTAGCACATGATAGTAGACACCCTAATTAAGCATTTCCAATTGGTCCCATGGCATTTGAGTTACTGGGCTGTTCGCAGTAAATTCCGCAAGACAATTGTGTTCTGCGGGTGTCACTGCTGAACAGCAATAGATGAAAGTTATATGAAAATTTGTAAACTCACTTAATTGCTATGAAAATTTAGGAAAATACAAAGGACTCACACGTATAAAGGTTCACATTGGTTTCAGTTGAAAATGAGTTATAGATTAAAAGATGTGCTTGCTCAAATTTCAGCTAAGGTTGCAGCCAGAACAGTTGCACCCGCCAAAAACCAGTTTCGATAATTGATTTTTAGAAAATTCTACAAATGTTGGATTCCCCTAAAATTTTACAAAAACGTTCTTGACTCATATACAAAACTGTCATTTTTGGTCCCATATCAAAATCATTTATAGACTATAATATATTCAAATTTGAAGTTGCTGTCCTGAATTTCGGACAGTACCAGTTTTCCATAAAAACACCAAACTTTCAAAATTCATAACTTACAAACCACATATCCAAGAATTCTGAAATTTTAATGAGACATTCCAAACATCTCAAAGATTCATAGAAAAATAGTTTGGCTCAATTTAGATGGCTAAATAACTCCCAGTAAAATAAACAAGTTGCTGTCCATACAATTATTCTTGAAAAATCTGCTACTTCAACATAATTCCAACAACAATCTTAAGTCATCTAGCCTAGGATTTCATGTCACATTACATGGTATTTAAACGAAACTTAAACCGTACCTATAGGAAGTCAAAATCAGTCCCAAATTTCTGAATTTTACTGAGCTGGAATTCACACTCTCAATTCTTCAAGTCCAAGGCACCAATAAACAATATCAAGCTTCAATTTGATCAAGCTAACACTATATCATACAAATGCACAAAATTCTCAATTCTAGGGTTTTCTTAAAATGGCTGAACCAAGAGGAAATATGGGTTCTTACCTTTGCCAAACAAAATTGATGATAAAACCTAGCAAGAACTCAAGCTAGAGAACTCCTAAAACATCAAATTCACAAAATTTCAATATATCTAGAAATCCATTTTCGTATTCAGACTTTGGGTGATAAAAGTGAGATGAAATTTTGAGTTACTCACCAAATTAATTGGATAGAATCGAAGAGGAAGAGATGAGTTTCGCGTAGCCGCAAACGGTGCGACGATCGGAGCCCCGGATCAAAAGTTACGAGGAATTGAAATTGGTTGTGTATAAGGTTTTTGGTTTGGGTTCCTCTTGTTCTATCTCAAAAGTTTGAGTTCTTCATTCTTCGAAGAATGAATGAATAAGGAAAATAAATGAAGCCTTGTTTCAGCTCATCAAACGTGGGCATTTTTGTCATTTCACTTATTGGTCCAACTTTGGACCAAAATTTTAAAGATAAGTGTTCCGATTTTTTTATTCTAAATAATTTTGTGATCACTTCTATATTTTTAATTTCTTCATACACTATACTTGGCAAACTTAAGCCGGTACTGCTAGTTAAATTAACGGTACGCATTTTTATGCTATTTTCGAAATTCAGCTATCTTTTCTCGCTCGGAAAAATTCACTGAATCCAAATTTCATAGTTAATTCTTCAAATTCCAAAGCTTTTACTATTAACCCCTTACGAGCTTTCTTTGACTATTCTAATTAAATATTTAATTATATAATTAATCTATATAATATTTTTTCGGATTTTACAAATATGCTCACACACAAACCCTAATCAATCTTTCTCATTCTCTCGACACCCCCCTTAAGCTCTACGGCGGCGATGAAGACAGCCGAAGCTTGCTTCGAAATTTCTGGAAGGAAGGCGCCGGAAGAGGCTTCGTGAAGATGTCGACGATTTGCTCAGTTGTAGGTATGTGCGTGACTCTAACTTTTCCTTCCATTACTCGTTCCCTAACAAAGTAAATGTCTATGTCGAAATGTTTGGTTCTGTTGTGCAGGATCGGGTTGTATGCGACGTGAACAACTGATAAGTTGTCATAGAAGATGGTCGGAGGAGAGGTACAAGGTTGTCGAGGTTCGATTAGTAGTTTTTGGATCCATTGTATCTCGGTGAAAACAGAAGCAAGGGCTATATATTCGGCTTCCATGGAGCTTCTGCTGACTGTTGGTTGTTTGGAGCATTTCCAGTAGACAAGGTTGGTTCCATAGTAGACACAGAAGCCAGTTGTAGATTTTCGATCATCCAGATCGGTTGCCCAGTCCGAATATGAGAAAACAGAGAAGCGAAGGTCAATACTCTTAAAAAATTGTAATTTTGTTGTTGTTATACCTGCTAAATACCTGAGAACTCTTTTAACAGCTAGCCAGTGTTCATTGCAAGGGTTTGCCATGAACTGGCTCAGCTTGTTAACTGAGTATGTGATGTCCGGTCTCGTTATGGTTGCATACTGAAGACCCCCTACTATGGAACGATACAAGGTAGGGTTTTTGAAGGGGGTGTCAGTTTTAGCAACCAAACGAATAGAACTTAGCATACGTGTAGTAACAGAATTGCTTTCCTGCATGCTTGCTCGATGTAATAGAGTCTGAATGTATTTGCTTTGATTTAGAGAGAGTAGATTAGGACTGTGATAAATAGCCTCAATGCCAAGAAAATAATTTAGTTCTCCTAGGTCTTTTAGAAGATATGTAGAATGTAATGAATTTAAAATAGATTTAATTTCCTTCTCATCGTTACCAGTAACTAACATGTCATCAACGTAAATCAGAATATAAATTACTGAAGAACCAGAAAACTTACAGTGCAAGGATGTGTCAGATTTTGTAACCTGAAAACCAAGAGACTTAGGAGTTCCTATAATTGTTAGGTACCAGGCTCTAGGACCCTGTTTTAAGCCATAAATAGCCTTATTTAGCTTGGAAACTAAATTAGGATTAGGATGTGTAAAACTAGGTGGTTGGGTCATATAAACAGTCTCATGTAATTCTCCATTTAAAAAGGCATTGTGAAAGTCATACTATTTAATTTTCTAGCCTTTTGATAGTGCTAAACTTAGCATTATTTGTATAGAAACTGGTTTAATTACAGGAGAAAAAACTTGGTCAAAGTCAACCCCTGTAGTTTGAGTAAATCCTTTTGCAACCAAATGTGCTTTATATCTAATAATATCACCATTTGCATTTCGTTTGATAGTATAAATCCATGTACAACCAACTATTTTTTCATTTTTTGGTGGTTCTACCAAATCCTAGGTTTTATGATGCAATAAAGCCTTATATTCATTTAACATAGCAGTTTTCCATTTAGGAGATAATAAACCATTTTTAACAGATTTTGGTATAAGAGTTGAATCAGTTTCGAGTTGAGGGTGACTTACCTACAGGGCTTTGGGTTGAAGTGAACCAGTTTTAGATCTTGTGACCATAGGGTATGTGTTAGTGGTTTGGGGTTGGTGAGATATGATATGGGTAGAAATTGGTATAGGTTGTCTGTTGTGTGTGTGTAAAACAGTGGAAGTGGGGGTTGTAGAGGGAATAATAGGTGGGTTAGATATGGTATTTGTGAGTGTGGGTGTGGTTGCTGGTGGTTGAGGAATAGTTGTCATAGGTGTGATGTTAGAAGGTGGAATAGCTGTAAAACTTGGTATATACTCATGAGAAACATCAGTAGGTAAATCAGTCATATTTTCAGATGCAAAAAAGTTTGTAGAGGGGAAACTAGTTTCATCAAATATAACATCCCTAGAGACTACTATTTTTCCAAATTTAGTAAGGCATTTATATCCTTTTTGTTGAGTGGAGTATCTTAGAAAAATAAAAGGCTGAGATCTATATTCAAGTTTATGAATGTTATAAGGTCTAACATGTGGAAAGCATAAAGAACCAAAAATTCTCAAATAAGAATAATCTGGAATACTTCCATAAAGTAACTCAAATGGTGATTTGTTTGCAGTATTGATAGATGGTAATCTATTTATTAGATGGACAGCCATAGCGAAAGCCTCATCCCATAGATATAGGGGTAGGGAAGCTGTAGCTAATAGGGCTAGGGTTGTCTCAACAATGTGTCTATTCTTTCTTTCGGCAATACCATTCTTTTGTGGTGTGTGGGGACATGTCAATCGATGTTGAATGCCCTCTTATGTTAAGAAGGATGTAAATTGCTTACATAAAAACTCCTTTGCATTATCTGTTTGAAGAGACTTAATAGAGTGTCCTAACTGTTTTTCCATATGATTTTTATATTGCTTAAAAGCTTGAAGAACGTCTCATCTACTTTCTAGTAAGTAAATAGTAGTGTGCCTTGAGTAAACATCGATAAAAGAGACAAAGTATCTAACTCTTGATTTGGAAAAATTGGGGCTGGACCCCATACATCGGAAACAATCAAGCTTAAAGGAGTATGATAAACTGTGGTAGATGGGGAATAGGGTAGTCTATGTGACTTGCCATGCAACAAAACTGACAAATTGAATCATGTAATCCTTCTTTATTAATAGGTAGAGAACATTTTTTTACAATCTGATGTATAACTGTTGCAGTTGGATGTCCTAATCTTTTATGGTAATGATCTATAGAATAGCAAGATGTAGTAAACACAGTAGGTGAATTAAGAACAGAATTATTTTTCGATATATCTATTCTCTCAAATCTATACATGCCCTTAATAGCTATGCCTTTAAGAAGAACCTTGTGTGTATCCTGACATATAACCAAATAAAAATTAGGCCAAAAACAGAAATAAACATAATTATCTTTAGCAAAACGTGAAACACTAATCAAGTTGTGTGCTATAGAAGGAACATGCAATAGATCATAGAGATAAAATCTGGTAGTAGTAGGAATGTGTTGTAAATAAGATTGTCCAATGTGATGAATGCTAATACCTGTGCCATTACCAATGTAAACCTGCTCTTGTCCTTGATAATTTGTGCTTTGTTGTAGGTTTGATGAATCTGGTGTGCAGTGGTGTGACGCACCTGAATCTGCATATCATGATGAATCTTGCAATGTGTTTGGATTAGCTATCAAAGCTTTTGGGTTATGAAAACTGGGTGGTGGGGGTAAAGCACTGTTGTTTTGATTCCAAGAATTCCTTGATTGCTGTTGATTATTATTGTTATTTTGCTGTTCATAACTGAAAAAACAATAACTAGCAATATGTCCCAATTTTCCACAGATTTGACACTGTGGTCGATTGTTATTATTTTTCCATGAATTTCGACCTCCTCCTCTACCTCCACGGCCTCCACGGCCTTTTCTTCTTGAATTGTTTCCATTGTTTGCATTTGCGCTGCTGTAATTGTTGTTGTTCCAATTGTTTGCATTGCTGTTCCAGTTTCCTGAGTTGTTATTCCAATTGTTGGATTGCATTTCTGATGATGAATTCTTTGAATTTGTGTTTGCAGCCTGGGTAATATTGACCTGCACCATTGCAGAGTCAGGTTTCTTGAGTCTTTCAATTAGTTCTTCTTCTACCATCAATGCTGCCTCAAGATCTGGGATTGAGAGAAGAGGTTCTCTGTTGTTGATTGAGGTAATGAAAGGATGATAGTCTCCATCAAGACCATCCAAGATAATGTTCGTGTGCTCTGTTTCTGAGACTGGTGCACCAACAGTAGCAAGTGCATCTGTGATCTTCTTGATTTGTAACAGGTAATCTGCACTAGATCCTTCTTTCTTGACTATTTTTAATTGTAGTTGAAGTTGTCTAATCTTTGCTCTTGTTTGAGATGCAAAAAAGGTGTGAAGTCTACTCCAGGCTTCATGGGTAAACTGGCAGCCCAGAATTCTATGCTTGAAGGAAGGATCCATGGAAGTGAAAAGCCAAGAATTAACATTGTAATCATCCACTCTCTAATCTTGGTAAGCTTTAGTTTCTGTTTCTAAAATTGTGTTCATCTGTTGCAAACTGAACTGGAACTTTTTCTTTTTCCAAGTAACGTTGAAGCTTTGCTCCACTGATAGTTTGAATAGCTTGATACCTCCATGTTAGGAAATTATCATTGTTAAGCTTGTCAGATAGAGGAACTGGGAGTGGTTTCTAAATAATGGTGTTTGGAATGATTGTAGGCGCCACTTGAGTTGGAATAGCATCATTGATAACCTCTGCCATGGATCTTGATGTTAGAGCTCTGTGATACCATGTAAAGAATACAAATCTTTGAAGAACAAGAAACTGAAGAGATGAATCTTTAGAGAGAAACTGAAAAACTGTAATTGATCTTTTATTTCACTTTTGTAAGAATGAATTAATTGTTTTTATTTTACATAAAGTGAATTGGTTTTTATACCCAATACACTTAAGGCCCAAAAGATAGAATTGGCCCATAGAGGGAGAACAGGGTTCGAGTCTCACACATTGAGCCTCAGACCAATATGCTCACACACAAACCCTAATCAATCTATATATATATATATATATATATATATGAAAAATGATTGGGAGGCCTAAAATTTAAGCCTAATTATAAACCTAATTCTACTTAGAGAGACTTTTACATTTTTTATATTTTTAATATTTTTTAAAAACAACATTTATGATTGAAATTTTTACCCTTTTAGGTATTAGGTCTATAATTAGACTTAAGTTTTAGTTCTCTCTATCACAACTCTCTCTCTATATAATATTAATAGGATTTTTTAAATAAATATTTTTAATATACGTATTGGAAAGTTTTTCCATGTGACACCATCAATACCTGTTATACAATGACACACAGCTTTCCAGTAAACCAATCACATTTTGTCGTTTTCATTACGTTGAAAACCCGTTAATGTCCCTTAAGTATTTATTCAAATTCCAGAATAGGGCAGCTTTTATTTCAGATTTTATTTCACTGTTCCCTCCTCCAATTACTCTTGTAATGTTTCCCTAATTTCGATTACTTGTTGAAAACCCTAGTCGCCACACCACACTGATATCGGAAGAGCTGCCACCGACGGCTGCCAACGTGTTAAAGGTTGTTTTCGTCATTGACCGTTTTTCGTGTCTACCCCTTTTCGTGAATATTATCTCAACAGTTTTTGTAGTAAGTGTTAATTTTGCAACGTTGATAAGTGTTCGGTTTCACAGGGAATTTTGATTTTTACTTTCTTGTGCGATTCTGTTTCGCTATATGCCAATGTTGTACAGTAGCAACTCTGTTACTTGACCAAATTTATTTTTCGTAAAAATTGTAAACCTAGGTTTTCGGCATTCGTCTGTTATTCATCATGAACTCTTATCCAAATTCATTTCCCGTGAATTCCCTTGGATCCGATGAAACCGATGGTGCGGCTGGCGAAGTGGATGTTAACATTCTCCAATTTCTGTTTAGTTATCTGCTTGTGTTCAAAGTTTTTAGTTTCATTTTATATTACTTTGTTCTGGTTCGATTTTTACAATGGCCAATTTTAGAGTAGTTCATAATGATAATCGTTTTTGAAATGAACTGAAATAATAGATGGTTCTGTATTTCAACAGTCATATGATGCCTTTGATTACATATTAGCTATTCCATTTTTTGTTTCTTTTTTGTGTATGGCACTTTCTTATTTCAACTCATGCTCTGTCTTGTTATAAATCCTGAAGATAAACAATAGTGAAACAGAAATACCAATGTAAGAAAGGAAAGTAATAACATGTAACATGTGATCTAAATGTTTCTCCTTTGCTAGCCATGCTTACTAACATTGTTTTTTTTTTTCGTTTTCTGTTGGTGTATTATCTCAAATAATGATTAGCTTATTTTCTTTCATTGAAATATTTTTTATTTTTGGTTATTATATCACGGTTCATTCAGGTAATGTTGTCTTTGGTGTCTTTGTATTTTCCATTTCAGGATTGCGCTCTAGATGTTGGCATTGATGCCGTTGCGGACCCATTAACGCTTCTGGACAAGGAACTACTTGCAGACATGGCATTCGATTTTTCCAAAAAACACTACCTACAAGAAATGGAGTAGCGCCGATAGAGAGTGGATTAATAAACTAAATACATGTAACCCTAAAAACCCTAAAAGGAGTAAACGAATTCTTTGATCTTTTTCTAAAAAAATTAATTTAAGCTCGATCCTTTGCAAGCCATCACACTTCCAACATAAATTTTGTTCATAACATAATGAGTATGCAAAAAAGTACACTTTCAGACTAAAAATGGCTAATTTTCATGACAGTTACAAGATCCAATGAGTTATGCAATGACCCAAAAGCAAAAGACCCACAAACCAACAATCACACGGCGGCTAGAAGCCGACCCAGATAAAACTTAACAAGCTGCCTTACAAATATATGACGCAGCAACCAGTTATCGTGAAACAACACAGACCGGTGACTATCCAACCTATGGTCTACGCAAGTGCACCTACCGAAGAGAAACTAATCAGATCAACACCATTAATAAAAGACAACACACATCTGAACGGCTCTGGTAGCTGTCACATGATGGTACATGCCAACAAAATGTCTCATGGGAAACGCTTCCTATAATATTTACCAATGTAAATATAAGTATGTATATTTACTTGTTTGCTTTGTGTTAGTAGAAGTCGAGTAACCCAAAAAAAGGCAATGCCTCGTGCACTGGGTGCGGCACTGAGCTTCCATTTCCATGTGAGTGCCGCCTGCCTGCGGCATTGGTTCAGCAAGGCAGTGCCTCAGGCTGTGGCTGCAGCATTGGAGGAGAATCCATATGCAACTTAATTATACTTGAAATCATACAATTACATGGAAAACATAACTATTTTCTGAATTTGTGTACTCATTAATTTTCATGTATTCTTTTTTTTATTATTATACTTGTTAATTTTATACGTATTAATTTAATAATTTTTATGGTTGGAGGGAACCATATAGAAAATATAATTATGTACGGAAAAAACTAAAAAAATTAGGGGCTAATATAAAAATTAAAGGACTTCAATACATAAATTTTTTTAGTTTTGGGAGGCCATTTTTCCCTTGGCTTGTACAAGTTCTACCATTGGGCCATTGGCTTGACAAAATGCATTCCATAAAAAAATAAAAAAATGTTATAATAAAACTATAACTGATGATTAATAAAAAATATTTATACTTATAGAGGATATTAACCATCAAAATATAATGAAAAATTTCCTTTTTTCAATAATTCTATGTGAACAAGTGGTTTTGGCCAACCAAGTGCAACCAAGTGATTTATTTCAATGCTAAATAGAAGACTATTTCTATGCTAATTAATTAATTTGGTTTCATTTTTATTTGCTCGTTTTATTTTTCTTAATTTTTTATTTTTAAAAAGAGAAAGTTTAGGAGAAAAATATAATTGCTGGCCAATGGGAGCACACAAAACCCTAGCCCCTCTTTCTCCACAGAAACCCTAGCCCATTTTTCTCTTCCTTCCTCCCTCCCACTGCCACTGTGCCACCCACACTGCTGCTGCCATCGCCTCCTCCTCTTCTTCCTCACCGCATGTGCAGTCACTACTGCCGCCTTCTTTTCTTCTTCTCCGCTTCCTCCTCCTTCTCCTCCTTCCATCTCGAAATAGATCCGACGAAGATGAAAAACCCAAAAGAAAAACCCAAAATAAAAACCCAAACCCTAATTCCAAAATACAAATACGGACACAGAAAGGGAAGATGACGGCGCTGGCGGGGTTGGGTGCCGCTGTCGTCATCGTGAAGAGGGACAAGGGAAGGAGTCCGAAGGGAGAAAGGCAGAGCCATGGGAGGATGCAATGTAAAGGGGGAAAGGTCTGCACTGCCATGTCGTCGCCGGGCTTCACCATCATCGACGCTGTCGTCACCTTCGTCATCCTGTTGCTGTCGCCGTCACTGATTCGTGCAAATCGCATGGTTCCGGCGACTTGTTGGCGGTCGTCCTCAGCCACAGGTTCTTTTTCTTCTCTTCTTCTTCTTCTTCTTCTTCCTCCGGTTGTGGTGTTGGTGTCGTTGTTGTATTGCGGTTGTGGTGGTGGTGGTGGTGAAGTGGTGGTGCTTGTTGTTGTTGTTCTGTTGGTGGTGGTGGTGCAGGTGGTGGTGGTGGTGAGTTATGGGGATGATAACTGTATTCTATTTTGGATGATAAATTGAATCTGTTTCGGATGACAATTATATTGGTGAAAATTTAGAATTTAGGGTTACAGATGATAATTGTATTCTGTTTCGGATGATAACTTATATCTATTTTGGATGATAACGTTTTTTAGTTTCGGATGATAATTTTGGTAAGTTTTGAATGATAACTTCTAATTGAATTTATTTGCTTTTTAATGGCTTTCTAATGTTGGTTCCGTAGCACTACTATTTAAAAAAAGTACACAATTGACTATGGATAACAAACCATACCTAATTGTTGTTGTTTTAACTTCTTTTTATTTAACAATGATAAAATAAACCATAAAATAGTTAATTGAGTACAAGTATAAATATTTAAAAACTAAAAACATATAACATTATATTAAATTAAATAAATAAAAATATCTAATTATTATAATGTAGATTTAAACATAGTACTAGTAGTTGTCACAAAAACAAAAACGTAGTATTAGTAGTATCTAATTTTTAGAGTGAATATTTTTTTACAATACCACTATACACCCAAGCAATAATCCCTACCAAGTCAAACCAAGTAAAAAAATTCCACTCTCACTCATTGGTGTGTTTTACACGCGCTGACCCCCCAAATTCAAAAAAAAAAAAAAAAAAGTGGAAAAAAAGAGGAAAGCGAGCGGTTACGGATTTTGGGGGGTTACGATCCGTTTCTTCCTCAATCACTCCACTCACTCACTCACTCACTCACTCATACACTTGTGGAAAAACGTCAGAAAACATTTCGACCCTGGGAAGCGAAAAACATTGAGGCTGAAGTTGAATACGGAAGCGGAGGAAACTAGAAGAACTTGAGAAGACTTCTACTCGTAGTGGTTGATCCAACACCAAGGTTAGTGTGATCTTTGCTTCCATTATGTTATGGTTAGGGTTCCTTTAGATTAATGTACAATGGGATCCGTTTCTGTTTTAATGTTAGTGAGATTATCGGTGAGATCCCTGTTCGAATCCGTCAACATAAATCTGTTTCTCTTTTTCACTCAAAGTTGTTTCTATTTTGCTTTTACTTCTCTAAATGCATCTCATTTCCGTTTCTCGTTGCATCTGGTGTCCGTTTCTATTTATACGTTGGTTGAATCCTTTGCTGAAACTCGCAGGAAACAAATGGCAAAGAAAAATGCAGCAACGAAAAGGAAGGCGCCTGCCAAATCCGCAGAGAAGGAAAGCAAGGCTCCTGCCAAATCCGAAAAAAAGAACGTTAGTATCGCTAGAGCCGTTTCATAATCTATTCGGTTACCCCTCACATTCCGTTTCTCATTTATTCCTTAATCCGGTTCTTTTATTTATTTTATTTTTTTTGTGTTCGCAGCAAGGGCATGAATTTAGGTGCCTCCCTAAAACCGTTGCCCAAATGTTCATCTACTTAAACGAGCAACCACAAAAGAGAGCCCTTGTTGATGATATGGGTTTTGGAAGACTCTCTTACCTCCCAAATGAATACCTAAACCAGAGATTGCTGAAGCAGATATACGACCGTTACGACATCCAGGAGAACACCATATACTCTGATGCAGCTGCGGTGAAAATCACCACTGATAAGATTGGGCATGCCCTAGGTTTGAGTTCAAGAGGTATTGCGAAAATCCGTTTCTCTCATTTGAATAATTCCGTTTCTTTTTTCTTCTTTTAGGTTACTGGTGCTCACTAGTGTTGTTTTATCTGATATCTCTGATGTATAGGAACTCCTTATGACACGAAGGTTGCAAAGAATGAACTGAGTGAAGAGGATAAAGAAGTTCACGACTTTTTCAAGGGGTTGACATCAGTTTCCCTCCAGAACCTGATAAAAACAACACCAGTAGACACTGAGGAGAACAAGAAACTGTGGATGCGAGCATTTATATTGTTTGTATAGAAGGTCTTCCTCCTCCCCAATTCAACGGCAAAAATCCGTCCAACAGCTCTCCCAACATTATTTGACTTGGAGAACACAAGGAATAGGAATTGGGCACACCACGTCCATAACTTCCTACTCCATGAGTTAAAAAAGGCCAAGCAAAAGGATTCTGCAGCGATACATGGATGCTGCTATGCTCTCATGATCATATATTTTCATGAGACGCAATTTGGAGAGAACGCAAGGGATCCTGCAGCACAGCCACCATGGTTGGCGTATTGGACTGGGGAGAATCTGAAGAAGAGAATAAAGCAAGAAAGACAGCACGACGTTGTAAGTGAAATCTATTTCTTTTTTGTGTTAATAATCCATTTTTTTTGTGTTTAGAATCCGTTTCTTTTTTTCACTTCCTCTTATTGTAACTAAAATCCATTTCTTTTTGTGTTAAGAATCCGTTTCTTTTTTTCACTTCCTCTGATTGTAACTAAAATCCGTTTTTATTCTCAGGGACTACTCAAAACAGGCCAGCTGAGAGCTGAGAAGGAACAGTTGAAGAAGAAGAGCACCAAGAGGGTTCCCTCATCGGATTCTGAATCACAAATAGAGTCGGAACCTCTATATTCAAGCTCAACGGATGGAGGAGGGGACTCAAAGTCAGACTCTGATGAAACCGTTTCTGAGCAACCACCACCACTCCAAGAAATAAGAAGCAAGAGTAGGTTCGATCATGTTGTGGTAGGATCAAATGCCCCCCTGAACCCAACACAACAAAGTGTAGCTTTTGCTGGGTAAGTAGCAAATTCCGTTTCACAAAGGCATAAAACCATTTCTGAAGTTTATTAAAATCCATTTCTAATTTCACTGAAGTTGGTTTTTTTTTGTACATAGATTGCCACAATCAGATAACGTTATACTTGCTGATGCATTAAAAAACACGAGGAAGAGAAAGAAGTAAGCAATGGAAATCAGGAACCCAAAGAAAGGTACTGCCAAAGGCAATGAGGCTGACGAAACAATGCACGAGGTGGTGAGGTTTGCATCCGAGGCTGGTGCAGGGTCTTCCGACGGAACAAGAATGTTTGATTCTTTCGACACTGTCATCCTCGGAAGGGATGACATTACGCCAACCCAACCATCTTAGCCATCTAAGCCCAGAAACGAGTAAGTTTTCACTTATTAGTCATTCTACCAAAACCGTTTCTCCCTCCTATTGTTTTGAGTGTATTACCCTTGATATAGGATTTTGGAGACTGTAGTAGAGGTCCATCATGGTGAAGGAGAAGTCCATGATGCTGAGGTAGATACCCATCATGCTAAAGAAGAGGTCCGTCATGCTGAAGGAGAGATCCTACATGCTGAGGGAGGGGTCCATCATGCTGAGGTAGACATCCCTCAGGTGGTAGAGAACCAACATGCTAAGGTGGTTCTCCCTCCTGTGGTTGAGGTCCCTTTTGTGGTTGAGGTCCCGACTAAAACAGCTGTCAACACTGAGACGGTGGCTGAAAAAGAAAATCAAGATGAGTCCACCATGCTAGAAATGTAAAGTATCTAGCCCCCCTGTTTCTATTTGTTTAAAATTGATGCGTATGCATCTTAGGTTATTTTTAGTCTTAATTTCTCTTCATAATCATGTTATTCTTTGTGAATTATGCTTATTTATTAATGAATCAAACAAACTTGATGTTCTTTGAGTTGTGTTTATGTTTTATAGAAATTCACTAAGAGTTTTAGGTGATAAAAGACCATTTGAAGAGAGATTGAAGCAAAGAAGATGAAGAAAAGTCCAAGAGCACCACATTATACGTCACTCAGCCACGTATAATGTGAGAAATTGGAGGAAATGGGCAGAAGCTACACGTAGTACGTGGAAGAGCCACGTACAACGTGAGGAATTTGAAGAAATCACAGAGAGCCCACGTTATACGTGAGCTCCCCCACGTATAACGTGGGCAATTTTGGCCTTCACGTATGATTTTTGACAGAGGCTCCACGTTATACGTGGGAGCTACACATATAACGTGGAGGCCATTCTCAATTCCATCATATTTTCCAATTCCAATTCAAATCCAAGATCTTTTGGGCATCAATCCATCCACAAATCAAGGGCATAATTGGAAGAATCAAGAGAAGATTAATTGAAGATTGATTGAATATTGAGAGAAGATTGATACATTTGTTAAGATAGAAGATAAGATTTAGGAACTTAGCTAGTTATATAAGGAGAAAACTAACCACTAGGGTTAGTACCTCAGCACCTCAGATTCCAGATTTCTGTTTTTATTATTATTGTTTATTTTCAA
>JASCZI010000412.1:22852-43216 GCA_036250425.1 Stylosanthes scabra
CTATATTTTCTTTTTTGCGTAATGTAGATAATTCTTTGAAGTTTCAAAATACATAAATATAAAACATAAAACATTAAAAATATAAAACATAAATACATTAAAAGTATAACGCAACTCTATTAATTCATAAATATGTTCATAAATACATCAACTGATAACGCTTTGAAGTTTCGAAATACATAGCGTAGTGCGTGAAATAAAATACATGAATAAAAATGATGAAAGAATCCCTAGGTCAAGATAAATATCTTGGTGGAGCCAAGATAAATCTCATGCTCAAGCCGAGATAAATCTCAAGCTCAAGAGGATTCTTGGGGTACTCGTAAGATGATGCTACGCCATATATCTAGCGTAGGCTCATGTCGGTACATGTCCCCCTCTAAACCCTAAACCCCAAGTCCTCTGTCATTCGCAGAGATGAAAAGACAAACACATCTCTCTACCTTTTTTGTAACTTCTCTCTAACTATTCTCGTTTACTTTCTCTCTCTAACACTTCTCTCTCTTTCTCTCCTTCACTCTGAATCCCAGTGACCCTGCTACGGATTTATATATAATTTACGTCACCCTGAATCCGTGGCAGGATGCCATAGATTCCTCATGAAATTTTTTTACCCTGAATCCGTGGCAGGGTGCCACGGATTCCTACAATTTTTTTTTTGCATCTCTGTATCCGTTGCAGGGTGGCACGAATTCACCAAATCCCTACACTCTGCTACGGATTCCATAGTATATTGGGAACGGTGTAATCTGATCATTTATTTGATTTTGGTGTAATTTGATAATATTAGAATGTGAATAGAATATTGTGGTAACTTGCCCTAAAATAAATTCATATTAACATGTTATTTTTATTGCAACAAATAAATATAAAATAGTTAAATTTTATTTTATATTACTTCCCGTATTATAAATTATTTCATATTAAAATTAAAAATATATTTTCATAAAGATTAATTGTTATCACTTATCAAAATTTGAAATATGAATACTCAACTAATGTCAAATTGTCAATCTATTTTCAAGAATTAAATTATTAATATATTTAAGGAAGAATTGATAAAAGTACACATAAATTATTATATGGTGGATAAAAGTATATATGATTTTTTTTAATGACTCAAATGTACATATGAATTTTTTAATGATCCAAATGTACACATGAAATATTCTAATAAACGACAAAAGTACATATGAATCTTTTAAATTTATGTATACGTTTGTCTAATGATAGAATATTTCATGTGTACATTTGGGTCATTAAAAAATTCATGTGTATATTTGGATTTTTTAAAAAATTCATATATAATTTTGTCCATTGTGTAATAATTCATGTGTACTTTTCTCCATTCTTCCTATATTCAATTTCAATAATTCTACATGAACAAGTGATTTTGGCCAACCAAGTATAACCAAGTGATTTATTTGTATGCTAAATAGAAAATTATTTGGGTGCAAAATATAACTTTATTTATGTGCACTTTTTTTATACTATTTTACACCTAAATAATTTTCTATTTAGTATACAAATAAATCACTTGATTGCACTTGATTGGCTAAAACTACTTGGCATTACCCTATTTAATTTAAACACTTTACATAGAAAGAAAAAATGGGTATGAACGGGAAATTATGTATTTACACTTGGACACAACTGTCGAATGCAATTACTAATTCCAACTTCACCGCCATCTGCAGCCAACCCTAAAACCAACCACTAACTAAAAAAATCAAAACCAAATCCATTAAATAGACCAACTGAAAATTTTATAACAAAATCTGAAACCGAAACTTTAGATAAAAAAAAAAACAAAAAACTACACTTTTATGGTTCAAGTTTAAACATTATTAACTTTGTAGTCGAATTCAATTTTTCTATGTGTTATATATAATTAGTTTTAATAAAATTTAATTTCTGTCATTGAAAAAAAAGTTTTTTATACATACATATATATTAATATATTAAAATAATTTTCAGAATAATATAAATACATAAATTTAATTGATATCGAGTAAAACGTTTTAACTATTCGTGTATCAAAATTAAATTCTTTCATAAATTGTATCTAATTTTTTGTTTTGTATAAATATTTTTTATTATATTTTAATATTTTTTCTATATTTATATATTTTAACTTTGATAAAATTAAATGAGTAAAAAATTTCTACCTATATAAATGGATAATAAAAAAAAAGTCTTGCTAGCCAATATTAGGAAGACAATAAAAACATAATATCATTTTTCTTTTCACTTTCTTCGTTTATCACCCACTATTTTTCTAATTAAACTCGTTGGCTCCTTATTGGTCCCTTAACGTTGATTCGGTAGCATTATTCATAATAAATATGCTAATAAGATATAGTTCAAATAATATTTGAGTCAGTTTGGATTGGCTTTTGAAATTTTTTTTTTATCTATGTCTTATTTAAAAAGATTTTTTATTAATAGAAACTGCTTTTCTTTTATTTTTTTTAAATAAAAATACTTTTTTCATAAATGTATCCAAATGATATGAATTTTATAAAAAATATCTTGTTTTTAATAAAAAAATACTTTTTTCTTAAAAAAAATAAATCTAAACAAGCACATTATCTCCTTCTCCTAATAGAAATTTCGGGTCGGATATATTTTGTAAGAAAAATAAATGAATAATAAATATTCAAGTTTGGTTGGTTGCATTTGGCGTGTGCATGTCACAGCCATATTTGACTTTAACTAAGAGATTTTCAATAATATCATTAATTGAAAATTAAGAGAGAAAAGAAAATTGAAAAACACGTTCTTCTTCTTCCTCTTCCTTCATTTCTCATCGGTGTAGTTGTTAGCAAAAGCATTCACCTTTCACCTAACCCACGTTTCTGTTCATTGATTCCTTTCTTCTTCTTCTTCTCTCTCTAGCTTCTCTCTCTGCTTGGCGTGTGCCTCTTGCAAGCTCTGAAAGGTACCCATCTACTCATCTACACTTTTCTTTTCATTTGCCTATTGCAACCTCTGAAAGGGTTTAATATGTAATATTTTTATTTTTTATTTAAGAATTTGATTTTTATGTATCTTTATGCTGTTGTTGGTTGTTGATTCTCTGGTTCTAAGGTGTGGATCGACATATTTTCGTTTCGGTTGGTTCGCCCTTTTACTTGTGCAATGAATTAGTTTTGATTTTGGTTCGAGGTTTTGATTTTAAGGGTCGTTGTTGAAAAAGTTACGGTTTTTTCAAATTTTTGGAGTTTGATAGGCAAAATTTTGAAATGGGGTTGTGGTTTTGGGGTTGAATCCAGAAATTTCATTGGAATTGTCCCTTGAGTTGACTTCTGTGGATGCAGAAGATCTGAGATAATTGAATCTGTTGTGTTGTGAATTTCTAAAATTTGGGAATCTCTAGTCACTCAATGGTGTTCATTTCTACAATTGAATTTTTATTTAGTTTGCTAGTGTTTTTTCTCTTTAAAACTTTTGCAATTTAGTTTTGCTTCCTGATATCATATGGAATCAGTGTTCAATTATTAGGTTTCAAATCATGATCTGGACTTGTTTGAGTTGTGGTTTCTTTGCCCATCTTTCGGTTTTGACAGCTACATAATTTTCAGAGATTTAGTCTCCGATTTCTTCAACCGTGTAGTGTTTGTTAATTTGTTTAATTTCAAATTGAAAGAACTAACTGAATCTTCAACTGTGAATATCTATTGCTGATAATTTATGACAAATTTCTTATTTATGTCTTTGCTGCTTTTGCAGATCTCCTAAATTTGAAGCGATAGAATGGATTTCTTTTCCAGAGACATAAATGAGGACTCTATTCTTCGGTGCCCATTCTTGAGGAACATCAATGAACCTACTAACTTCTCATTTTCTTCTCCTTTGGCTTTTTCCATGCCTGTAAGTTTTTCGGTTGAGTTGTCATGACCCTCATTATATCGCTTTCATACATGGGTGTTGCTGCCTTCTTGCATGCTTATTGAGATTGAGAGTGATGTCTGTTATGTGTTGTTATTACTTCTTAGATTTATCTACCGTTTGGGTCAGAAATATGTGGATTTTAAGCTTAAGCATCTGCATCATGAAACAGACTTTCCAATTTGTCTTTCTTTAATCCGTCATTTTCTTTTCTTCCATAATATCATATGAAATCATCTGTTGTTTGTGGAGCTGGAATTTATTGCTGTAATCACACGATTTGCTTATTACTGTTCTGTCATTGGATTTGGTAGAAATCAGCAAAGTTACTTAATATTTTGTTCGTAAACAGGTGCGTGAAGCTAAAGGTCCAATTTTTGAAGATGGTCCCAATTTTGATTTGGCATTTAGGCTTTTCCATGGAAGTGATGGTGTCGTCCCCCTATCTGAGAGATCTTATCGGCGTACAGAGAAAGTGAAGCCCGAGCCTCCCTCTTCCCAATTCAATCCTTTGGCTGCAAAGGCAGCAACCATTAGTCTATCATCATTTGGATTTGGTGGGGCCTTCGGTTTTGATGCATTTTCTGAGAAGTGGAACAACCAGAAAAGAAAGTCAAAATCATCAAAAAATGAGCCTTCTTCACAGGTACATGGCGTATCCAACTCGCTATTCTAGCCACATATGAATCACCAGGATTACTTTTGCAATGTTCCTAATCTGTGTTTGCTTGATTCAGGATGGTTCACAGCATGAGGCAACAGGCAATGACTGGCTGCAAAATGGTAACTGCCCAATTGCGAAGTCATACCGGGCAGTTAGTAATGTCCTCCCACTTGTTGCAAAGGTCGTACAACTTCCCCCGGGGATGAAATACAAGTGCCCGCCGGCAGTAGTTGCTGCTCGGGCAGCTCTAGCACGCACTGCATTTGCAAAGAACCTTCGCCCTCAGTCCCTACCCACAAAAGTTCTTGTGATTGGGATGCTTGGCATGGCTGCTAATGTTCCCTTGGGTATATGGAGAGAGCACACAAAGAAATTTTCACCATCATGGTTTGCCGCCGTCCATGCAGCTGTTCCATTCATAGCGATGCTAAGGAAATCTGTCCTCATGCCCAAATCAGCTATGGCGTTTACTATTGCAGCATCCGTCTTGGGTCAGGTGATTGGATCAAGGGCAGAGAGATACAGGTTGAAGGCAATCGCCGCGAGAAAACTATCTGTAACAGATACCTCTGAAGTTGCATCTACTTCTGCCTTGGCTTCAGCTTTGGCTTTTGATTCTGACAAGTTACCGGTTGTTAAAACAAAAGAAAGGCACTGTGGTGAAACCATGGATTGGAATGCAGTGTCCCTTCAGCTCGCTGGACCATCATCAACTGATGTATTTTGTTGATGAATAATTTGTTATCTGAGTTCTGCATTGCAGTTCTCTTTGTTATCTGAGTGTGTATTTTTTGTTACCCTTCTTTCTGTGCTTCCATCTTGACTATGAATTCCATAGATGGCAAATAAGAAAAATAATAGTATTGATATGTTTTCTCATTTATGGTGTCTATGTTGCTATTGTGCCCAATTTGGAGCATTCTAAAGCATAAATATTGAAACATAAAGCAACTTCAGAACTTGTTATGTACTTGGGTTTGTATGCATTTTCCATTGATTCATTGTCAATGCTCATATACAATTGTGAGTTGGCAAGATGGATGGATAGATTCCTAGTCTGAAAGTTTGCAATCTTGTTTGTTAAATGTTAATACTCTTGTTATATTATTATTTAATAATTATAGTCACAATATTGATTGCACTTCACATTTTTGTGACAAACTTGTTCCCAAATCAATTTGACTGCTTAAGAAAACTTTTAGAGATGGCAAGAAAACTTGATGAATCATTTCTCATAGTTGATATAACATCATTCCTTGGAGTGATGCAGTTTTGCAGGTAAGTTAAGTGAGGCGTGAATCACATGCCAAGTTGGCAAAGAACATGAGGAACTTTAACTATTCTATCCATAGTTGTTGGGATTATTCAATGTTTGTTGGAAAATAAACTCGGAAAGTTAATTGTTTTCGGTTCTTGAATGAGGTGCCTCAAAATTAGGATTGTAGATAAGATTTTCAATCAGAATATCTGAAAAATTGGAAACAATTTAATTTAATTTTCAATAAACATTATTTTGAAAAAAAGAAAAAATTATAACTCAATAGAACACTCAAATATGAACAAAGTATTGTGATTAAAAGAATTTCTTTGTTTTAGGAAAAAGGCCAAGTCACACAATGAAACATATATATGAAACAATAATGCTACACATCCAAACATTTATACCAATTAAATCTAACTAAGTGATTTTTTTCACTCTCACCCGGCGCGTGTGTTACACGGACAAACTCACTCTCCCAAAATTTAAAAATCGCAAACATGCACTTCCTCTTCCCAATTTCTTTGCAACTCCTCCTCCTCCTTCTTCTTCCTACTACTACACCACCATCGTCATTGTCGTCGCTTCCACCACCATCTTCGTAATCTTCTTCTTCATCTTCTTCCATTTTCTCATCTTTTTCCTCCTCCTCCACTGTGATGTTGTTGCTGCTGTTGTTGTTGATGATGAAAAACAGAACAGAATTTTCATATAAAATAGAACCGGATATAGATAAAACAGAACTAGATTTCTAAAAACGAAGTGGGTTTCCATGAAAAACAAAATCGGATTGTCATGATAAACAGAATTAGATTTCGAGAAAAAAAATGAAATGAATTTTCATTTTAAAACATAATCGGATTTTCATAACAAAACAGAAACAGATTTTCATGAAAAACAGAACGAATTTTCATGAAAAACAGAATCGGTTCATGAAAATCAGAAGCATGAACGCCTAGATGTCCACCTTCACACTTAGGCGAAAAATAGAACCAGATTTTATAAAGAAAAAAAATGAATTTCGTTGATAAACAAAACCAAATTTCTTCATTTTTCTCTTAATCTTTCTCTTCCTTCTTCTTCTTCTCTGTATTCTTCCTCTTCTTTCTTTTTTTTTCCGTTCATTGTTCGCTCACCAAAAACTCCAAACTAGGGTGAAGAAAATCAAAATTACATCATAGTATAATTGCACAAAAGAAAATAAGGAAAAAAAGCTTTGAGTATTCTAACGTACTCCCTCATGACTTGAATACTCTATTTTCTTCCTCCTTCTTCTATATGTTCCTCCACATCCGCCTCTTACTCCTCCTCATTATTGTCGTCAACGTTGTTATCGTCGTCGGAAGAAGCAGTAGCTCAACGGAGAAATTGAGTGATGCGCATGATTAGCGATAGAAAAAGGCACTGAAATTGGTTATAGGAAGACGCCCATGAATAAGAAGGGACTTGATTGCTAAAATGCTTGATTGGGTAGAATTATTGAAAAATAAATAAAGAGCTGTGATTGGAACTATAATTTTTTTATGAGTAAATACCCATCTCGGTCCTCAACCATTATCAATTTAGACATCGCACCCCTTGACCATTTAGAAATACCAAATCGGCCCTATCCATCATAAAATTTGGATAAATAAACCCCTCCTTCATGTTGTCAAGAGGTTACCTATGTGACGTGTAGGTTCCTATCTGACCTAGCAAGTTGCATATCCATGTGTAATTGTATACAAACAAATTCTCTCCATATCCTCCAACCGTGACCACCTCTTCACCACCTCCACGCCATCGCCATCAACGCCACCTCGTGAGTTGCTGTCGCCGTCGCTCTCCGCAGCATCCTCGGCCGTCGCCCCCTAACCGCCGTCCCTGCGTGCTCGATGTATCCTCCCGAGTCATGTTCCTTGTCACCGTACACAACATCTTCAATGCCCTATAGCCCTTGATAAGAAAACGGTGAGTTGAACTTTGCTCCCAATCACTTCAGTAGTTGAGCCCCCTTTTGAAACACAACATCTTCAATGCCCTAACCTTATTCTATCCCCTTCATCATCAAGCACCGCCGTCTAGCATTCTCAGCCCCGGTGAGGTTCGATCTTACCCCATCTCCGGCGATGTCTCCAATCAAGCACCACCACCATTCTTCTCCCCTCATACCGCAACTGCTCTGCCATTCCTCTCTATTCAGCTTCCATTCTGCCATTGCGCCGCTGCACTTTCCACTGCTGCAGCTTCTGCGTCGGCGACTTCCCCACAACCCACAGCTACCGTTCTTGTCGCCAGCTCCCTTCTCCCTTCTGTTTGTTGTCCAGTACGTTACTCCCTTCTGTTTGTTGAGCTTGGGACTTCGTAATATTGGAATTGTTAGTTTATGTGTGTTGAATTTTTGGATATTGGTTATGCTTTGGTGAAAAATGTATATATTTAGCACAGCTGAAATTTATGCATATTACATGTTTGACATAAGAGGGGTGTAATAGTCCCTTTGTTTGTGTATAATTACACATGGATATGCAACTTGCCAGGTTAGATAGAAACCTACACGTCACATAGGTCACTTCTTGGCAACCTCAAGGAGGGGTTCATTTGGACCGATTTGGTATTTCTAAATTGTCAGGGCTGTGGTCTAAATTAATAATGGTTGAGGGTCAGGATGAGTATTTATTCTTTTTTTATTTTTTTTTTATACATTATTCATTTTTTTTTGTCATTGACTTAGACAACCCCTAATCCTAACTATTCACACATCCACTCAAACACATTATACTAGGTTCTTCCTCCACTAGGAATTGAACCCTTGATGCAGCATTTAAGAGGCAAGGGTATGAACCATAAGCCAAAACCTCAGCTGCCATCTTTTCTTTTTATATTAAAGAAATGGTTGACAAGCCGGACCAGGCCGTCTTGCCCCAAAATTCTACGGGTTTGGCAAGCATTTTCAATTTCGTAGCCTCAAAATCTCGATCCACTTTTTAGCGAGTTTGACAAGTTCGACGCATTTTATTACTTACTCAAAATACTATATTAATAATTCTACTTAAACAAGTGGTTTTGACCAACCAAGTACAACCAAGTGATTTATTTAATAGAAAATTATTTCGGTGTCAAATAAAACTTTATTTATGTGCACTATTTTATACTATTTAACACTGAAATAATATTCTATTTAATATAAAAATAAATCACTTGGTTGGCCAAAACCACTTCACTTGGTTGGCCAAAACCACTTGGTTGGCCAAAACCACTTGTTTAAATAGCGTTACCCATATTATTATTGATTTTTTTTGGCTCCTTATTCAGTTATTCGATTAAAAATTGACACGTGTTCTAAAAGATTAAACTAATCTTGTTGAATTATACTATAGACTTAAAATTGCTATATTATGTTTTAAGTAGATTAGATTAAATAGTTTTAAGTGCAAATGTTTGGTCTTGAACTCGGATCGTTGAATTTTGAGGAACTCCTCATTACTGCTAGGACACAAGGAGATTGGCTACATCCCCTCACATTAGATAGGAGTCATAACTCGAAGTGAATCCTCTCCCATATAAAATAAAAATTGACAATGTGTAGTGCTTAATCTAAGCCATTGATTAAAATTAACGGTAATAAACATAATTATCGGTACAACACAATTTTTTCTCCCCCTAATCATTTTACTTTCTCCTGTTTTGTTAGCGCTTCATTTTTCTTCTTCGTATTGCTCACTCTCTCTCCTCATCCCATTCATGTTGAGGTGGATGATGCCACAACTATTTTCGACCTTGAATTTTCTATTAGTTCATTCTTCTTCTTCGTTGATGTCGATAATGATGCTATCATTTTTGACCTTGTAACATCGTAAGAGCTTTTGTCCATATACTTCTTTGCATAGACAATAAATTGCGTCCTCCCTGCCTTTAAGTCGTCAATGCACCTATGTTGTTGTTCATGTGGAGAAATTGGTATCAGCGTACTCGTGATGTTCATTTCATAGTTTTCTATCGGAAATACTTTCACCAAATGGGGAGGGATGGTTAGGACTTAGGACATCAAATGTGATTTAAATATTAGATTGACTTCTGAAATTTGGGGTTTCAATCAAATTGGCCCTCGAAATTTAAATGGCATCAAATTGACTCTTCATTTTTACGGTTGTGACTCAAGTTGGCTCTTTTATAGATTTTCTTTAAAAAAGCGTTGATATGATCGTTAATTGTCCGTGTTGGACTCTCATATACCATTTCCGTGATTTGTTTATGCCAAGACAATACAAAATGACGTCGTTTGAGGATGAAAGAAGTTAAAATTTATCTCATACAACACATTGAAAGATAAATTTTAACTTCTTTCGCTTTCAAAGGACTTTATTTTGGTACTGAATTAGCGCAAACAGATCACGACCTTGTTTTATTATAGTCTGGATAATTAACGGCTATGTCAGCGTTTTTTACGGAAAACCTTAAAATGGCCAATATGAGTCATAACCGTAAAAGTGAGGGACCAATTTGATGTCATTTGAATTTCAGGAGCCAATTTGATCATAGTCCAAAATGTGAGGGGCCGATCTGATATTTAACTCAATCACATGTATTCTAGTCTTTAAAAAATCTAGAAGAGGTTTAATTACATGTTGAAAGTGAAAAAGTTAATGCGTTTTCATGTTCGTTAACGTGGTTAAGGTAAAAGACAGATATAGGTTTCCATTTCATTAATTTTTTTTGGCATGTGGAACATAGATTCATTCGTGAATGCAAAAAGAAACTTATAATAATAAGAAGAAGGAATAAATTGTCTATGTATTTCACATATTCAGTTTCATGAATGATACAATAGAACTATAGAAGTACTTTTGTTTGATAGATAAGAAAATATTGGATTGAGATGTGTTTCATTATGATAGAGAGTGAGCAATCCAAAGAAAAAAAGGAAGTCCTAACAAAAAAGGGAAAGAAAAATGATTTGGGGAGAAAAAACTGCGTCCTAATGATAATTATGTTTATCGCAGTTAATTTTTATCAATGACTGAGATTAACCACTACACTTTATCAATTTTTCTTTTAAATAGGAGAAAATCCACTCCCATCATAACTCTAACGTTCTCTAACCTCTAGCTGGTGCTACTTCTTCCTTTTTTTTTTTTTTTTCTTTATTGTAGAGTGTAGACCATAGAGTTGAGTAAAAGCAAATTTGCAGCATAAAATAAGTATAGGGAATGAAACAACATTTTATTAACCAACAATGAAAAAAAATGCAATTTCTTCTTCTCTCTTCTTCCTTCATTCTCTTCAACTTCTTCTTTTCTCTCTCCTTCAACCTCTTATCTCACATCTCTCTCGTAACCCTATCATTCTTTTTCTTCTCTTCTTCCTCTCTCCCCCACTCTTTCCTACAACTATTTCTTGAATCTGGTACCACTACGTGATTTCCACCACAGATCCACCACTACCGAGCACGATCACCTCTACACAACCACTACTGCGCGATGCAATTGAACTCCTAGCGACACGGCGGAGATGGAGATCGGAGACAAAGTGGTGGTGATGTGAGTGAGGAAGAAGATAGTTGGCTAAAGAATGGGGAAGTTTGGGACTTTAGCTTTGGCTGGATGATCTATTTTAAATTTTTCCACTGTTGGTTATCGTTAGTCACAAATTCATTGACTACGTAGCATTGTTGAATAATAACTAGCCAACAATATTTTGAGAATGTCATAGATAAGTGATCATTTAGACACAATCAAGTAATCATCCAATCATAAGTAAGTAATCATTCAAACAAAATTAAAGTAAGAGATCTTTTAAAATAATTTTTATTCTAAATTGTGAAAAAAGGCAAACAATGAATAGTTAAAGAATGGTGGGAGAGAAAAAGTAAGGAAGAAAGCACATAAAGCAACTCAGATTTTTCATTAAAAGTCCGAAGAAGAATCGAAGCCTTGTCACTGAAAAAGAGATATACGGTGGATTGGTGGAGCATAGTGTAGTTTTCATTCTTGTTCGTGCAGTGGCAGAAAGGAGGGGGAGAAATAACATAGGAAGGGAATAGGGAGTGTTATTGGTTCGCATTGTGTTAGCTCCCTACCACTTTTCTGATCCTAAATGAATCACATAATTTTTTTAGAAACGAATTATTTATTAGTTTGTTAATATTTTAAAACAATAATTCTATTTGTACATTAAAATTAACCATTAAAATCGGTCATTAGTGTATAATATATATTAAAATATAAAATACATATTAAAAATAAATTAAACTACACATATATTTTATACTTCAATGTGTATTAATATTATACATGATTTTAGTAGCAGATTTTATTGTAAACCTAGCATAACCCATTTTCATCAGGAATGTACTCCGTGCTATAGTTTCGAGGTTTTCTTTACCTATTTCTGTTTGAAGATAATTTAAAAAAGAAAAGTTAGGAAAAATAATTGAAAATAAAAATATAAAATATAATATAAATTATAAATAAACTTTATTAATCATAATATATCGAAATCTATACTTAATAAGCAAATATTATTGAACACACTTAAAGATGTTTTATGCAATTCATTTAAGAGATTACGTGACTAAGAAATAGTAGTAAAAGTGTTACTGAAATAATTTAAGTATATCAAATAGTATGCATTGGAAATATATGTAACTGAATAAATTATTATTATTATTATTATTATGCTAGGTAACTAATACAATATTATTCAAAATTAAAAAATAAATTATCTAAAAATATAAAAATCATCACCCAAAATGTAATTAGAAAATTCTTTCGGCAAAGCTGAAACTTAAAAAAGAGAGAGAGTGAGTTTTTAAAGTGAAACAGAAAGAGGAAGGAAAACATTGTTGGGTATTTTGTGTATAGAAGATAATAAAAATTATAATTAATTAGGTTTCAAGACACGATTGAATTGTTATCTTTAGAAAGATATTTGTCCTCACACTTAGTTGTTATATGATTGATGACAATATTTTTCTAAAATACAATGAAACTTATGAATTTTTTATTTAGCAATAATAAAAATTTTTAATCTCTTGAACAAGTAAAATAAGAAGCACACTTAGTTATATTTTGCACATAGCAATTATAAGTGATTAAGGAATTGTATATAGGAATCTACGGTTTGCATGAACCATTGCATATTAGTTGGACTTGGGAAGAATGAGAGCTTGTGAGGTAGTGAATATGTGTGGTGTAGCTAGTGACTTGTGTGTGTGAGACGAGAGGTTAGAGGAAGAGAAAAGGGAAGGGAAAGTTATTGGCTCTGTTGTTTTTTTTAATTAGCTACCTAAATTTTTTTCTAATCTAATAATAATAATAATCTTAGTCACACTTTTAACGTAGATCTTATTTTCAAGATAAATGCTAACTGCATTTTAACAATTATTTTTAATTCAATTGAATAATAATAGGTAATAAATGTAGTTATTAAGACTATGAAAGTTTTGTATGTAAATCCAATTAATTTTTTTTCTATATTGCATTTGATATCGAGTATTGATATTATCCACGGATCCCGTATTATTATTGTACATAGATTTGATGATCCCGATTAAAAATTTGTTAAAAAAAATAGAGTATATAGTCAAATTAGTTTCCAAAAATTTCTGAAATCAACATTTTGGTTTTTAACAAAAATTAATAATTTGATTCGTCCTAATTAGGGGTGTTTATGGTCCGGATCGGCCCAATATTCGATCTGAACTCGATGAAAATTGAATCATTTTTTACTCGGTTCCATTGCAGCCCAAAATCGAATCAAAATTTTTAAAATCAACCCGGTCATTATATGAAGCAGGGACTGGGTCTATGCTTGGGTCATTCGATCCTGACCCCTCGGATGACCCGGTAGTATATAATTAATTTAAAATTGTGATTATATAATAAAATATAGTAGTCTAATATATTATGAAATATGAATGATGAAAATTATATATATATTTTTTTTATCGTTCATACCTCAATAGAATACCCAAAAAAGCAGGGAATTGAGGGTACAAGTAAAGACTAGACAGTAAAAAAGAAACACAAAATCTAAAACAGAACAGAAAATAAAAATAGAGAACTTTAATCGATCATGCAGTACACACTTCGAGCTGATTGCACCCTTTATCAATCACTCCCAATAAGGCTTTCATATGTGTTTCTTTAATATACCTCTTCCTCATTAGGCATTCCTGACTCCATCTATCTTTCAAAGTTGTGGTCCTTGCAAAAGTAGCATCTAAATCAGTGGGCAGCCCTCTAAATATGTGATTATTCATGACATCCCAAATAACCCAAATGATAGCAAAGAACCATTGCACCCACTCCATTCTCGAGTTTTTAGGCACCGGGCATGATAGCCAAGAATCGAAACACTCCCTCGAGTTCCCCAGCCAATTCCAAGCAACATTATATCCATTTAGTACAAAGAACCATAAGGACCAGGCAAATGTACAAGAGAAGAAAAGATGATGCACAGTTTCATCACTTGCCTTACATAGCACACAGAATGACATTTCTTCATCTACAATTTCACATTTGGCTAGCTTTAGTCTTGTATTCGTTTTTTAAAGGATACCAAACAATGTCAATAGTTCCACCCTCGGAGGTACTAGGCTTTTTCATAACGTTTTCGTGAAGTTGTACATGTTTGTATCTCCTCCTTGCTCTTTGTTTTCATAGTAAACCTGCAAAAAAGACTTAACAGAATATAGACCATCCTTAGACGGTTTCCACACAAGCTTATTGATGAAACCCGTTCCGTCGGATAATTTCACTGCATTAATTGATCAATTATCACCATTTCATCGCTTAAACACTAGCAAAATAGGTCTAATTGCACTTAGTAGTTCCTTAAGGCTGAAATTGTAAGTATCTGCTATTTCGGCCAATATTTACTGTATTTTGAACTGTTTCCCGTTTCGCACGATGCCTTGATGTGTGCGCTTAAGTGTTTCAGGATTTAGTAGGCAGCGTTCGGAGTGAAAGTGGCCGGAGAGAGCGAAAGGAACGAAAAGATTGCAACAAACCTAGAAGGCCATTGCTGGAGCCTATGCGTATGCATCACATGGAGCCATGCGTACGCATCCAAGCGTGGGCGGCACGCCCAATTGCTGATCTAGGCACCTATGTGTACGCATATGAAGGCTCCATGCGTACACATAGGTCAATTCCAGCATCCATAAATAGAGGAGCCTTTCACCATTTCAAAAGAGAGCCCACTTCCACATTTAGCTTAGTTTTTAGGGTTCTATTTTAGGTTTTCTTGTCCATTCACTAGCCATACTTTTTATTTTTATTACTTGTTTGTTTATATTACTGTTACTCTGTCAAACTTCAGTTTTAATCAATTTACTTTACCGTTATTCTGCCGATTTCAAAACTGCGATATTTACATTTTACTGCCGATACTCTGTTCATTTATTTTCCTGCAAACTACGATTTTTTATACTGTTATACTGCCAATTTATTTTCATGCTTTTATGATTTCCGCAATTACTGAGTAGAGTCCTATAGTGTCTCAACTGTGAGGTAAAATGTGCAAATGACCAGAGCTGTGAGTCCCAAACGGATCAGAGGGGAAGGAAGCTATTCGTAAGACACCCCTGCTAGCATAGTGGCAGTTCCTTACCGTACATGGTTCGCCACGGAGACAACAGGAACAGGTGCTTGGGAACCTGGTGACAGCAGGTTTGACTCGGTGACAGCGGGCAGTACCTGGGCATAGATCATAGGCTCCATATTTCGCTTACGCGCAAGAGGTCCTGGTGACAGCAGGATTGTACCGGTGACAGCGGGTACTCTTGGGAGTTGGGGGCTGAATCACGAACTCCAAGCAACACCTGCACCTATGTGAGTTGGACTCGGTATTGTGGGTTCGTTGCCACACAGCTAGTTGGTCAAGTATGTGCAGAGGTTCCTCCTAGGGGGTGTATAATCGATCCGGGACATAGCAGCAATGATAGCGATGCAAAGTATTTTAACTCATGGCCGGGATACTCCTTTTATTATCAGATCATTTACCGCTTTTTAACTGCTTTCAACTGTTTTCACACTGCGAACTGCTTTCAAACAAACTCAACTGCAACCAACCCCAATCAAAAAAAACTTTTCCTTTCGCTTCCTGAGCAGAACGACCCGAGTCCCATACTCGGTATTTTGGTTGCACCCTGTGACACCTCTTTTAAAACGTCCCTACATCGCCTGCAAGGGGAGCGGTGCTTTCAGACTACAACGACGAAAGCATCACCACCCGAGCGGGCGTGTCACGTTTTTTGTGCCGTTGCCGGGGAAGTGGAATATTTGTTTGTTTTTTATTGTCTGTGAATACTGTACATACTGTTTTTATTTTTCTTTTTGAATTGTTATTTGTATGCTAAGGTCGTATTTGGATCCTGGTTCACTATTGTTTGATCCTGAAATTGAACGAACTTTACGTCGAACAAGGCAAGCCAGGTGTCGAGCTGAACTTGCGAGACTGGCATTGAATAACAATCATTTTTATTCTTCTGATTCTAGTTCCGATTCTGATACACAATCTAGTTCTTCTGTTTCAGGTACCTCTACCATGGCGGAATGACTAACTCTCAAACAGTTGGGTGGTGCAAGCACAGCTTTCGATAACCAGCCCAACCGATTTTCTGAACTTAATGCGAACTTTGAGCTCAAGTCCGGATTGATAAACCTTCTGCCGAAATTCTGTGGTAGATCGGGTGAAGACCCTATCAAGCACATCAAGGACTTTGAGGTTATCTGTGCCACCACTAGAAGGACTGGTGGTGATGACGATGCAGTGAAAGCCTTCGCTCTGCCTTTCTCTTTGGACGATAGGGCGAAGGATTGGTACCACACACTGCCTGCTGATGTAACTTCTGATTGGTCAACCTTCAAGAAGAGGTTCTTGGAAAAGTACATTCCGCCTTCCAAGACAAATGCTATCAGAAAGGAAATCTCTGGGATTGCACAACTTCATGGGGAAACTCTGCATGAGTACTACGAGCGGTTTAAGAAGTTGCTCGCGTCGTGCCCCCATCACTCGATATCCGATTTCCTGCTTATCAACTACTTCTATGAAGGATTGACGCCCACTTATAAGGCAATGATCGACGCCTCCAGTGGAGGAGCTCTGATGAACAAGACGCCGGAAGAGGCATGGGAGATGATTGAGATAGTGGCTGATGCCAATTAGCACTTCAGCACTAGGGCAAAGAGTAGCGGCATACACGAGATTGCACCATCCGAATCTACATTTCTGATGAAATCTTTATTAGATATTGCCACAATGTTGAAAGAGATCAAGGAGGGGCAGCCACTGACACCAGTTACGTTGAAGCAACAAGCGGACAACTCACAACAGAAACCCATCAAGTATTGCGGAATTTTCTCCTACAATTCCCACCACACGGATGAGTGTCTGGAAATTCAAGAAGATAACACTATAGCTGCTGCACAAAATTTTGTGGATTTGACCATCATACCGCCAAACAATAAGCAATATCGCGTTCAAGGACAAAATGGCCAACCGGTTTGGTGGAATCCAACTCCTCAATAGCTAGCCCAATCCAGGCAACCTTACATGTCAACTATGCCCCAACACACTCAGAACGTCAGATATCAGTCCCCATATCTCCGTCAACAATTTCCTCCTACTAATGATCCCCTAAGCAAGTATGAAGAGATTGAGCGTAACCGTCAAAAGGAAAACCAAGAGATGATGGAAATGCAGAATCAGATAGCAATTAGGTTAAATCAGATAGCAGAAATGTTGCAAAAATCAACATCCCAACAAATCCAACCCCAGCCTCAAGCACCTATTCCCCATCCTCTACCACCTCAACCTTTTCCAAACACCAAAGGGTTCCTTAATGCTATTCACGATGAGGTAAGAAGTGAGGGCGAGTCCGAAGATACGGATAACGAAGAGGCTGAACAACATTTGTATGAGCTATTGCTTAAAATGGCTGAATCAAAAAGTGGAAGGGATGCAGACAATGAAGAATTAATGGATTGTTGTGAAGAATATGGCAGTGACTACGAAGAAGATGAAACTGACCAAGAAAGAGAAACTAAAGATGAGTGGGAAAAGGAAACGCAAGGTAATGAGGAAAAATTCTGCATAAACACAATCTCTGACATGAGGAAGGATGAAGAAGAATTGCCAGCAAAGTGTGAAGACCCAGGTGTTTGTCTTGTCACCTGTAAAATAAGAGGAGTTGACATCCATGAATGCTTGTGTGACCCTGGGGCCTGTAGGAACATTATGCCTCATGAATTATATGATACCTTAGATTTAGGCCCTCTAAAGAAAAGCAAAGAAGTGTTCTCCACTGCAGATACTAGCATGATGTCAATAGCCGGAATCGTGGACAATGTGCTAGTCACAATAGGGAAATTAACGATTCCAGCTGATTTCCATATCCTCAAGCCAACACCAAAAGAAAACAAAGGGAAACCTCAAGTTCTATTGGGGAGACCGTTCTTAAAAACTGGAGAATTTGAGCAGGACTATCATGATGATACATTCAAGTTCTCAGCTGGAAAGACCATTGAAAGATTCCAGATTGTCAAAAAGGGAAAGGATCACAACCTGCAAAAAGATGACGGGAGAATGCCCGGTAAGAAGTCAGCCCATATAGAAATGATTGAGGCAATGGCGAGAGGATGGGTGAAAATGCTAAAGGAAGACGTAGTACAGAAAGATGAAGAGGAAGAGTTGGAAGAAAGTTGTTGTGCAGAACAGAAAAGCCAGAAAAAGGGGCCGGACAAAACCTATGAGAAACCACCGGCAGAATACCCAAGTGTAACCGGGTTGCTGGATGAGATAGAACAAATCCTTTACCATGACAAGGGAGCTGACGCTTACTTGGTGAAGAACAACTCCAAATGGAAGTAACATCACCAGCACGTCTAACTTAAGGACGTTAAACAAAAGTGCTAGGTGAGAGACAACCCACCAAGGTAATATCTATCGGACCCTAATCTCACCTAATTGCTATATTTGCTAGATTAAATGTGCCTAAATTAATTAAAATGCAACTAGATGAGTCTTAGGGTAGCTGTTAAAAAAATAAATAAATAAATCCTGATGCGTACGCATCAGCAACTCCTTGCGCACGCATCCTATGCGCGGGAACAAGGTAAGTGGAACGTCGCCTTGATGCGTACGCATAGCTCCTATGCGTACGCATCTGACACGCATAGGCACGCATCCAACGCCTATAAAAGGCAACCATCAAGTCTCTTTCTCTCTTGTTTTCTCCCTTCTCTCCTTCATCTCCACTCTTAAGGTAAGTTTTCTTTTTCTCCTCTTTTAATTATTTAATGTTTTAGTTAGTTAGTTGGTTAGTTTAAGGTATGATAGTTGAAGTAGTTTAGTTAGTATGCATGTTAGGACTTAGTTTAATAATAATCAGTGATGGTTAGAGATAGGCTTAGATGACTCTTTTGTATGCTTTTGTGCTACCTATATATATGATAAAATTAGGGAAAACTAAGGTAGGATGCTAGTTTATGTAATTCTAGAATTGCATGCTAGTTTATTTAATGATGCCATGCTCCTTTACATGAATTTTAAATATTATTGTGCATCAATACCTGCTTTAATGAACCTTTTACGCTGAATACTTGATTAATGCCGCTTAATAATTGTATGTAAACATAACATGGCAATCATCTTTTTTGTACTTAATGTGACCATGTTTAGTTTCTGTACAACTGTTAATGGTAAAATTAAAAGGCTTATTCCCTGTTTTTCTTTGTGATTTACTAATGATGTATGCAGATGGCTCCGAGGAAAGTTTACCCACCACCTTCCCTCTTCTCAAGAAGGCTGGCCGCACTGAAAGCCCGTCAAGCTCGAGACAAGGCAGGACCCGCGAATGCTGTACCTCATGATAATGAGGTTGTTGATATCAGCAGCGATTCAGACTCGGAAGAAGTTCCCGAGTATGTTCCGGGAGAAGGGGTGGGAATTGAAGAAGAGGGTGAAGAAGTCCCAAAATATGTACCAAGTGCTGAGCTTATGGGACAGGAAGAAGATCCAGAAGAGGATCCCGAGGAGGATCCCGAAGAAGAACCAGAAGAAGAATCGGAAGAGGATCCCGAAGAAGACCCTGAGGAGGAGCCTGAAGAAGACCCTGAGGAAGAACCTCAGGAAGAACAGCCCGAAGCCATGGAACAAAATGAAGACCAAGGAAACCAAGAAATGGCATTCGAATGGGCAAATCAAGAAGAAGAAGAGAATGACGAGGAAGAGGATGTACCGGACCTACACCCAGGAATTCCGGACTACGACGAGTACTTCCACGATTACTTCAAACTCGCCCCACCACCTAGCCCGGCAAGTGACGAAGAATCTGACAATGAGTAGATGGAAGTACGCCTCCCCTTGCACAGAGGACCGTGCAATTTTCAAGAGTGGGGAGGGGTAGCAAAGCATAGCACTAGGCGACTGATGCGTATGCATCTTGGGTTGTTTTTAGCCTCAATTTCTCTTTAATTATATGATTATTCTTGTGATTTATACTCTCAAATTGT
This sequence comes from Stylosanthes scabra, assembly GCA_036250425.1. NCBI lineage: Eukaryota > Viridiplantae > Streptophyta > Magnoliopsida > Fabales > Fabaceae > Stylosanthes > Stylosanthes scabra. The sequence goes on from JASCZI010000412.1 coordinate 43,164, forward strand.
CAATCAAACAAACTTGATGTTCTTTTGAGTTTTGTTTATGTTTATAGAGTGTT
>JASCZI010000413.1:13925-27466 GCA_036250425.1 Stylosanthes scabra
GAGAATGATCCACTGGCTTGTCAATGCATTCAGTTTCAGTGCTGCTCTTACAGCCATCATCTGCAATGCAACCAGCATCATGCAACTCAACTTCAACAGGTTTTATGATCTTACCAAACAGCAGAAATGAACCAGAACCAATTTTCGGGACGTTGCTGTTGTTGGTCCCAGTAAACTCTGGGCCAAATGAACGCAAACTACTTGGGCTATCTGGTGAGAAGTCGCCAGATTGGCAGTTGCCAATGTTTAGCTCTGTTGACACAGTACTTAACATAGGCTCTGTAGTCTTCCCAAAGAAACTGCTACCCATATGCAGATGAGAGTTACCATTCAAAAAGTTGGAAAAACTTGATGGAGAAAATAGATCATGCCTGGCTCCCTGCATGCCAGCAGGAAAAGTATTATAACCCAACAATGTTTGACTCAGGTGTTCCATTGTTGAGTTAGTGAACCCTGTTATAGGGAAGTAAGGGTCTCCTTCTAGATCACTTAATGCCCCAGCTCTAAACTTTTTTGTGGGGGGAAACACCGTATGGAGTGAAGATGAGGTTGAAATAATTTCCACCTGCCAAGGACTAATTCGCTTCGAATTCTGCAGGACTTCAGGTTCATCCCATGTAACCTATAAGAGATCATAAAAGGTAAGAAGCCAACATCAGTCAGCTGAGATAGATGATAAACTATAGAATCCAGATAGAACAGTAGAAAATTTTCTTGACTATGAAAAAGAAAATGATCTAACAAAATAACACAATATAAATATCAATTAATAAGAAACTGCAGGAAAATGATCAATGTTGAAATAACCAAGTATGAAATATGGGTACACAAGGGTTAAAAAAAAGATAGTCATAACTCTTCTGATAGACAGCCTTTCTGTTTTGCCTAGAAGCACAAATGGCAAGCCAATTTGGGAAGATTTCTTGCTTTTACTTTCCCTCAATGTGTGTGGCACAAAGTTAAGTGTTTTGCCTTTACCTGGTGTAAAGCTAAATAACAATTTAGAAATATTTATCTCAACTATGATAATAACAATAATAATAATAATAATAAGGCTAACTTGTAACATCTCCAATGAAAGGCCAAAAGACACATGCCACTCACATTTCATCAATCGCAAAAGAGCATATATTTTCAGTTTTGATCACTTGGCCACATACAATCAAGCACTGAGTATTCACTACCATCATGACAGTAACATATCACAACCATTTGCCACAAAGCACTATCGTTCAGGATAAGGTGTATCCAATTTTATACCCTCTCTAATAGAAAGGCTTACCATTCCAAACAATGTTACAAAGTAGCTCACTATTGGCTTTTTTTTTTTTTTTAATCTTAACCATATCAATACGCTATTAATAGAAAAATCTAATCCTAGACTAATTGTAATAATGAGAATTCATTGTGAAATCCATAACAGAGCAATAATAATATGTTGTTGCCCACGCTAAAACCCTTTAAAGCAAATTCACTGATGAATACTAGCTCTTAGTAGAAGACAAAATAACAGCTCTAGAGTCCCAAGCATCATATTGTTTCTTCCTGCTCAAACTCAGCTTAAGTAAGACATGACAAATGAAATTGAACACTGATCTTAATCCACTCCAACTAAGTTTCATGCCATTCCAATATGTTCCATTTGGCAAATTTTTCAGCATAGAAATACAAGTTTGTTTCTGTTTTCTTTGACTCCAAAACATATAAGTTTGTCTCTATTATCTATCACTATATCTATAATGGACAGTTACTAAATGAGACCTTAACAATTCCATGGACGCAACAAATATATAACACAGCTAAAAAACATAGCAACAGAATTCATATTAGGCAAATAGCAAACCTGAAGCATGCGCCAAGGAGAACCCCTCCAAGGCCCATTATCAGGAGCCGAGGCCGAAGACACAGTCCCCTGAAACCAAGTCATTCTAGAAGAATCCTCAGTCTCCACAGCCATTTTCACTCTCATTCCAGGACACCAACCCGCCTTCATTGCTCCCTCTACAGCCTCGGCCTTAACAACGAAATCTGACCACCCAGCCCTTGGATAATAAACCACCTCAAACGGCATGGCCCTCGCCGCCAATTCCGCAGCCTCCGCCACGGCCTTCACCGTCACCTTCCCCTTTCCATCCCTAGTAAACACCGGAGGATCATTGCTGTTCTCCTCTTCATCCTCTTCCTCCAGCCACGGGTCTCGATTCTCAGCCAGCGCGACAGAGAATCTCAAGGTACGCCGAATGCCGACAAACAAGGAGCCTTGGGAACTTTTCATGAACACGACGGAGTCACCGGCTACGAGCTTCTTGTGGTTCACGAACTTGCTCCAACCGGTTGTCAGGAGATGCCGCCGGGGAGTCCCACGGTATATGTGACGGAAGTCCCAGGTGGCACCGTGAACGTCGGTAACGGTGAGAACCTGTACCGGCGGATCGGCGGTGTAGTCGAGCGGCGGGAAAATGGAGTCAGCGCAGAACCTCGGAACAGAGAAACCGCCACCGTTATTGGCGTCGGACGGTGTTAGAATCTTTGCAAACGAGGACACCTTGTCCCCGCCAATGGAATCCGGTTCCTCAGCAGGTCGATCCTCGCCGGTGGAGGACGAACGATCGTCGGCGGCTATGGGAGTTAGGAGGAGCTTAGCGAATACCTCGTCGGAGAGGGGATCGGCGAGGAATTGAACAGTAGAAACGCGGCAAAGGACGAACGGGAGTGTGCGACTGAGAGGGTTCAGGTGATGGTGGTGGTGGTTGTTGTGAAGGGATGGTGGGAAGGCTTGTTCGAGATGACCCTCCGGAAAGTAGTAAACCCTAGAATGCACGGCGGGGATGTGAACGGCGGCACCGGCACATGCACGCCAGATTTTAGGGTCGAGAGAGGCGGCCTTGGGCGGAAGGCGGCGGGGCTGCGACGGAGGCATCGTAGAAGAGGGGGAAAGGGTAAGTGAGTGAGTGAGAGTGAGTGAGAGTGTTAGAGAGAGAGAGAGAGAGAAGGACAGAAATTAGTTACGGTCAGATAGAGAAAGTGAAATGCGGGAGGTTTGTTTGATTAGGGTTTATAACAGGAAGTGTAAAAATCGTGTTTGGATTTTAATCTGTTTTGGTGCCAACATTGCTTGTTTTCGGTGGCGGATAAGCCGGATTTCCTGACTTGGATTTAATTGCTTTTAGGGAATATTTGGTCTTCCCATAAATATGTAATGTTGTTACACACCTACACTGACTTTAAAAAAAAAAACAATCAAACAAAGAAAACCAAAATTGATCCAAGAAATTTTAGGTTCAACTCAATACTTTGTTTTGTAATAATTTTTATTATTTTTCTTGTTAATTGGTTAAATTCATAAATTATTTGAAATTTAATTTAATACAATATTTATATAAAGAATTAATCTTGGTGCACACCTCTTTTTGGTGTACACCTCCAACCAAGTCTTAAACGAACAGATTTTTACTACTAGAACGAACAGATTTTTTAAAGCAAACGAATAGATTTTTAACATGTTCGTGTCAACTATAAAATATGTTCGTTGTATATATAGATTTCTTTTCGTGCACAAATAAAATTTTACTACTAGAACGAATAGATTTTTAAAAGCAAACGAACAAGTTTTAAAATCTGTTCGTGTCAACTATGAAAATATGTTCGTTGTATATATAAAAATCTGTTCGTTTGGGACTTGGTTGGAGGTGTACACCAAAAAGAGGTGTACATGTAACATTACCGTTATATAAAATAGTCATGTAACGTCAAATCATAAAAAATAATTACATTTTACATTATTTATCACATGAATGATCCTTTAAAAAAAACTATTGCTAAAAAATACAACATATTTTACATTGTAAATCTATCAAAATTAAATGTAATTATTTTTTCATTTAATAATATTTTATTTCATATTTTATAGTAAAATTTATTATTAACTTATTTGTCTAATAAATGTATTTAAAAAAGAGTTTAATTTTGATACATTGGGCAATGTAAAATGAGTTTAATTTTGATGCACTAACGGTGTAAAGAGCTTTACACAGTCATCCAATCAGATTCATGCATTTATGTGGCTTTAGACGTAGTAGGTTTGAAAATTAATTGTTTTTGATGATGTGGTAACACCTGATTGGATGCATGTATTAAATTCTTTTACACTGACGGTGCATGAAAATTATATTCATGTAAAATATTTTATACAATCATGCAATCATATATATTCATGTAAAAAACTATTTGGTGGGACCACCAACCTTGATAAAAGCGAAAGAAGGAAAACCTCTTGTTCTCTACTTGACCGCCACAAAAGAAGCAGTGGTCGGAGCACTAGTAAAAATCCCTCGCAAGAAGAAAGAGATAAAAAAAAAAAAAAAGAAAGAAAGAAGAAGAAATGAACCCCAAGAGAGCTTGTTAACCAAGTCTCTCAAGGTTCAAGGTTCAGGGGCAAATAAGTACCATCATTACTATGACACGTCAGCAAAAGGAAAACAGAAACGTCTCCTTAAAAAATGAGCAAATCAAACAACAACACGTAACACTTCACCCCGAGAATAAAAATACATTAACTTCTGATGAAGGTTACATGTAATTACCTGGAAAGAAGGCTATCCACGTCTACATAGAAGAAAAAAAGGCACATTCCGAGAAATCAATAAAGCCGCTCGGAGGGAAAGCCATAAACGCTTTCGAGAAAAAGCACACTCCAAGAAGGTATTATCAAAACTTCCCCGAAAAAAGGTACCAACACCTTCTTAAAAGAAGCATTGAAATATCTTCCGGAAGATCATAAAGAGAAACAAGCAAAGTACACGGAAACATTGAATGAAAAAACAAAAAACTACTCGGAAGAATGGACAACGCCCACCCTCCCGAATGGGGGCAATGTTACGGACCGGCCCCCGAAACCCAATCCACTTGAATAAAGGCCATAAGTAATAAGGCCCATAGAGGTGAAATCGAATCATATCTAGCAAGATATGATATGATCGCAGTAGATCTCATACGTATCTCCACCACCTAACACTATATAAGCAGGGGGCAACACCCCCTCAAGGTACGCGTTCTCTAAACCCTTTCCCTCATATTTGACCTAGAGCTCCATAATCCTAATTTTGGATCTCTAGGGCTATTCTTCACATAAATCAATCCCCATATTCTCTCTATCTTGTTCTCTTTGTCTAGTCCCTCACACTAGAAAGTCCTTTGAACAATCGTTAAGTATTCCTGTACTTAACAAGTTTGATCCTTAATTTTAATAAAATATTAGTTTTTAATAAATTATATACTAAAAGGTATTTTGAAATAAAAGATTTTAACTCCAGTTCTATCATGCGTGGATATGTCTACTTTTATTCTTATCTATATTTTTAAAATAAGTTTATAAATAGCTGTAAAAAATAATAAGTTTTTAAATAATATATTATTATTGTTTATTAATTTATTAATGAAAACATGATTTTAAATGGTTTATATAATTAAATTGTCTTTTCATCACAATATATTTTAAGTTAATAATCTTAATCCGTGTCTTTAGTCCGGAATTCGCTAAATCCATAAATAAATTAAAAAAAAAAGTTTCTGCCAAAGAAATCGAATTCAATTCAGTTAGAAAATTCCGGCGACATTGGTGAGGAGTGTGAGACTGTTACTTAGTGCGTTACTGCATTATTTCTCTTAAAATTGGGTTTGTTAAGTGTTGATTGGTTGGTTACGACAAACAAACAGAAACAAGTTGAGTCGAATTGGAATGTCGTCCGCTAGTGGGGTCTCAGTCTGACTCTCACCAACAACCTCACCTCATTTGTCACAATCCACGGCTTTTTTAATTTTTATTTTGTTTTAATTTTATTTTTAAAAATTTTTATTTATATTAAACAATAAATATATAACTTTTTTACCAATCAACAACCAAAAAATAAATAATAACAAATTCTCCGCTTCTTTTATTCTTCATCATCTTTTTCTCCTGGCTGAGTTGCTCCTCTTCCACCTCCTCCTTCTTATTATTATTATCCTCCACTATCCATGTTATTGGTATCATTGTCGTCCTCCTCATCGTCGTGACAGTCATCAACATCTTCTTCTTTTAGAAATGAACCGAAATTTCATTGAAAAACTATCTGAATTTCTTCTCATGTTTTTCTTCATCATCTTCATCTTCGATGTACCACATGTTATTCAAAAAATGAAGCAGATTTCGTTGAAAAAGAAAATTGAAATTCTTTTCTTCTTCATCTTCTTCTCCCTCATCCTCCTCATTTTTCTTTAATGTGTTATCTTTCTTTTTCCTCCTTCAGTGTGTTATACTTTTTTTTTCATACTATTCTTCTTCATTGTCAATGCCATCATCGTCGTCATTCTCCTCCTCGTCCTCTTCCTTGTTGTCATCGTCGTTAACATCATCGTTGTTGTCGCTGTGGTTATCGTTGTCGTATTCTTGTCCTTCTTTCTATACGTGACTAAAACAAAATTAACATGAAAAAACGTATAGCACATGGAGGAGCTGAGGGGGAATTGGTTGGGCTTGATTGAATCTCGTTTCCCTCATACCAATTGTCCTATTCGTCGTTTTACAAAAATTACGAACAATTGGTTTTACGGCGAAAACGCACGTTAATAAAAATGAACGAAATCGTCCTATTGAATCATATAACCGAAAACTTAATATTCTAAACTCAATTAGGGAAATATAACATTCCCAAACATATATACTCCTCTCGAGTACTTCCGTGTCTATCAAATACCGATAAATCAATTAAACAATCGCAAATAAATAGTTTGTTATGTAAACAAACAAGCAAGCAAGACAAAATAACTTCCAAATAGCATGTATATCATATATAACAAGTTAACAACGGTAATGACATTCCCTTAAGATGTCCAAGCATCACTAAAACACTTACTTACTTGATAGTTCAAGGTTTTCGTCAATAACGACAAGTACGATTAGACGGGGTTTTTTACATTCTAACCCCCTTACTTAAATTTTGTCCTCAAAATTTGAGGAGCAAAAACAAAAGGAAAAAAAACAAACAGTTCATAAAACATCTCCAACCTAGGACCACCCTTGGGGAACAAGTTACTCCCACATCTTTTTTACTTCTCTCGTCCTTGCTCTTGGTTGGAATCCTTGGAGAAAGCGGCATCCTCCACACTCAAAGTGAACACTCACATGGTGATCAAGCATGCAACATACTTCCAAAATTGGCAATAAAGTGATCTCTCAAAAATTATCCAAAAATATAGAAACCCTAATGTGTGAGCTTATCTTGTGTTTCAACTATCCCCTCATCATATATCTCCAACTGGGCCTTCAAAGAGGCTTGGCCTTGGGCCTGGGAGGCGAAATTCCACTTTTAGCCTTCATTTATTTTTGCTATCAGGCACTTTCATGCGACCGCATGGTGAATGTGTGCAAGCACATGAGTCAACAAAAATCAAATTTGTGTCTTCTCCAAGCATATGTGCGAACGCACGTAGTTCTCATGCGGGCACATGAGTCGAACAATAGCGAATTCTTGATGCTCCCAAGAACACGTGCGGATACATAAGGTAGCCATGCAGACGCAAGAGAGCCTTATTTCTTCTTATAGGCTTCTCTTCATGAATCATTTACTCCTAATTCCTTCTTTAGCCATCTCCAAGCAATTCTCAATACCTAAAATCTCAGCCTGAAATACACTAACAAACTAATCAAGGCATCAAGTGGGACGAGAGTTCATAAATTCACATAAATCCATGGCTAATTTAACATGTATTTATCCATCAAAGCATATATGAGCAAGGATTCACAATTATGGATATTCACAAGCAATCGTATGGTTTTAGGTTGATAAATCCCCTAATTATAACACATAATCTATCATCAACTTTGGGTTTATCAACTGCCCTGGATCCCTATTCGTTGTTGGTTCATTATAGTTGACACTCATCACGTCGATCTCGCCATATCCAGTCCAAACCCAATAATTCGGCATGAACCCATTATGGTACAAGTGGAGAGTTATGTCAGAAGGACATAAATATTTTCTAAGTCAAAACTTTGAGCACAAACACCTAGAAACCCCTTCCAACTTATATGAACCTATGTTGAACACATTCTCAACGAATTCGTCAACTCCCTAGAAGAACACTGGTTTTATACCCCGCTTTGGTAGTTATCCCTATCACACATCCACCAACCACTATTTGGAATCATTGTTGACACAATACCTATAAATCAATCAAGACAAACATACAATCATATATTTTTAGAAATTTTGGCAAAGTGATGAAACCCATTCCGATGGTTTATTTCACTGCATTAATTGATTAATTATCACATCTTCATCGCTTAAACACTAGCAAAATAGGTCAAATTGCACTTAGTAGTTCCTTAGGGCTGTAATTGTAATATCTGCTATTTCGGCCAATATTTACTGTGTTTTGAACTGTTTCCCGTTCCGCACGATGCCTTGATGTGTGCGCTTAAGTGTTTCAGGATATAACAGGCGGAGTTCGGAGCGGAAGTGGCCCGAGAGAGCGAAAGGAACGAAAGGATCGCAACAAAACCTAGAAGGCCATTGCTGGACCAGATGCATACGCAACAGTGGAGCCATGCGTACGCATCATATACGTGGGAGGCACGCCCAAAAGGCTGTTTCGGCACAGATGCGTACGCATTCAGAGCTTCTATGCATACGCATCAGTGGTTTTCAGCATCTATAAATAGAGTAGCCTTTCACCATTTCAAGGGAACCCACTTCCACATTTAGCTTAGTTTTTAGGGTTCGATTTTAGGTTTTATTGTCCATTCACCAGCCAAACTTTTTTATTTTTATTACTTGTTTGTTTATTTTACTGTTACTCTGTCGAACTTCAATTTCAATCAATTTACTTTACCATTATTCTGTCCGTTTAATTTCCTGCAAACCGCACTTTTTACATACCGTTATGCTGCCAATTTATTTTCCTGGTTTTACGATTTCCGCAATTAGTGAGTAGAGTCCTATAGTGTCTCGGCTGTGAGGTGAAATGTGCAAATAACCAGAGCTGTGAGTCCCAAATGGATCAGAGGGGAAGGAACGGGTTAAGCCCGTAATGCTATCCGTAAGACACCCCTGCTAGCATAGAGGTAGTTCCTTACCGTACGTGGTTCGCCACGGTGACAACAGGCACAAGTGCTTGGGGACCTGGTGACAGCAGGTTTGACCCGGTGACAGTGGGGACCCTATAGAGTTTGTCAGTCCTGAGCATAGATCAGAGGCTCCATATTTCGCTTACGTGCAAGAGGTCCTGGTATCACCCATACTCGGTATTTTAGTTGCACCCTGTGACACCTCTTTTTAAAACGTCCCGACGCAGCCCGTGAGGGGAGCGGTGCTTTCAGCTACAACGACGAAAGCATCACCACCCGAGCGGGCGTGTCACAAAGTTTCCTTTATGTTTAAGGGCATCCGCTAATCAATTTTCTTAATTCTCTTAGACCAATCATGATCAATAACATTATGAAAATAACATTAAGAACAACTTTCAACATACAAACAATTATAGCAAGCATCACATCATGAAATTCTAGTCGTTCTAGTGCACGCTCCCTTATTACTCTGCAATTTTCCAGCAAACAAGGGTCGAGAAGGCGCCACTAGGCCACATTCTCCTAGGTTCATCTACAAATCTATCCTATGAAAATTTAAGTCTCTACAACACAAGAAAACATTGATCTTAAGTAGAATACAAGAAACCAACCTCGATATAACAAACACAATCTCCGCAATGTCCTCAAGCATGAATGTTAGGTGAGTGGCCAAACCAAACCAAACCAGCCGATTACCCTAAAGTAAGAAAGGAAATGACAAAAAAAACCTAAACATGAGGTCGAATTAGCAATGGTCTTATTGAACAAATTTTAAATTAAAATAAACATTATCAAAACAAACCTATAATTAAGCGCGAGTACAAAATCAAATTTAACTAAAAACTAAACACATATTTAATTCAGATATCCTAACCAAAATAAACTAATAAATTAACCATTTTCCTTTTCACATTAAGTATGTATTTCAATTTGCATACTGTAACACCCCAATATTTGCTAATCATGCCGCGGACATAATCATCAAATATTAAGACACTACTACATCTTCATCATTATATAATCCATTGTTACGAACTTATTAAAACCGATATATAATTAAACTTGCTTAATAAAATTGAGCCATGGACCATTAATTTCAAATAACTTTCTTTTATACATGAATATACATATATATACTCTATTAAATGGTTCAACGACTCTATACATAACCTGCAAAGCATAGGTTAGAATACTTAATATACACACATTCTATCTGTAACACCCCAAAACCGATCAACCAAGTCGCGAACATGTCTGATCAATTTTGAAGCGCTACAGACAGACAAACACGACTCCCAAGTACTAAATCCGAATCACACAACTGTTCGAATCGTATATATGAATAAGTATCGTTTCTTATACATAAATAGAGCCAATACCTTCAAAATACAACATTGTACTTATTTCAAAGTAGAGGTACATATACATAAGTATAGGGTTCAATGACTATACAACAGAACCTGTGAAGCTTAGGTTCACTAACTGGCCCAAAAACTCTAACCTACACACTGACACCTCTAGTTCTCCAAGACATGCAGCGGAAGACTTGATGTAACGACCCAACTTTTAGCACGTCATGACCAATGCTAAGAGCCAGGTTGCTACGACTCCTAACTCTAATACTCATATTATTTATTATCTTGTAAGCCTGTCGTCAGTCACCGTGCTCTATTCGGACGTATTTAGCAATCGACAGAAATAGAACACAAAACAAATTTTACACAAATATATACCATATATCAAGAAAGTCATACAGCGTCATAACGACTCATAATTTTATTAGTATTATATATAAAATACATACAACCCAACCCGCACAGGGGCTCAAATGCCTATACATCAAACTAGAAAGCTGTAAATCCTATCCCTCTGAAACATATATTATATCGAGGGGACTACTACTGACATCCGTATACTATATTGCATTGTAAAATAGCCGCCAGGTATCAAACTTCATCATCATCATCTTTTCTGCGACATTTGTCCTGCTCTAACGTTGTCCGGCGATGTCATCTGCTCCTCCTGTAGAAAACGTGAAGGGAAAGGGGTGAGAACCATAGGTTCCCAGCAGGGGGATCTGAGCGGAACCCTACTCGCAACTCTAATCTATAGTTTCCAATATCTTGGTCTACCCGTCGTCTCTTCGCTAGACTTATAGGCTTATCTCATCTATCTAGGACTTGTAATCACTCTACCATAGACCTCTATCAAACACATACAATAGGTAACAGAAAATGCACACAGAATCACAAATCACAAACGAAGAGATATGCACAAGCACAAACAAATGTAAATTCGGCAATTAGTATGATGCATGCCTGATCCTAGTGCAGGCCATGAGCTCATGCGTCGGTTGTTACCCGCAACCCGACGTTATCCGATACCCTTTTGATCGGATAGGGTTTCACCACTGTGCGTCCATTACCATTACCATTACCATTACCATAGCCATAACATGGCATAACATATGTGATCACTTTTGACGTCAATTTTTCCATACGCCACAGGGGAAACGTTCCTTAAACCATTTTGGGGAGCGACCCCGCCATAGTTGGTCATCAACTGGTTCAACCGGCACTTTACATTATTCACATAGATATTTCGTTTCAGACATAAACCGGTTCAACCGGCACATTTCATCATTGAACCCATATAGTATTTACACATCATTCTTTGATGTTAACTTCGTTCTTACGATTATATCGTTTCCTTAGCAGTTCTTTACTCGGTTTCGTCATCCATTACTATTCTTAGAATGATATAACTTTTATTAAGGTTAATTCTTGGATTAAATAATTATTTTACTAAGTAATATACTTACTAATTTAACTAAGTTACTAGATTTTCTTATTTACCAAGTAAACTTCCCATAATTACATTTTGACCCCAATTAATTTATTATTTTCTTCTTAGACCCTAATGTTTATGATACCATAAATTAGTCCATAACTTTATTGAATTTACAGTTTTTGCCCAAACTTTACTTTAATTACAATTTGACCCCTATTTTACTAGTTTTTCGGGTTTGACCCCAAATTCTTCTAAAATTCATTTTTAATTTCTTTTTACTATCTAAAATCATCTTTACCATGTTAAAATTATATTTTACCATCTCATTAATATTTTTACCCAAGTGTTTTTATTTAGATTATTTACCCACTTTTACCACTCTTTTAGTTATTAAAACTTACCAAAAATTACCAAAGTACTAACTAATGGATTTTAACTCTTTTACTCAACCCTTTTAAACCTTAAACACAATTAAATGGTCATGCTCCTCCACTGCCCAGTTCGGACAGAACTGAACCCTTGAATTATCATTCACCAATTTTTACTTTTATGTTACCAAAACTTACTAAAACTTAACTTAAGTTACTAATTTGTTTACTAGTCAACCTCCATCTTATTTTCTCAAGTCTTATAAGCCTTAAAATAAATTAAAGCTCATTAAAACCCAGCTGCACCCATGCGGCCAGCAGCTGCAGTTTCTCACCCATAATTACACAAAAGTTACTAGTTTAACCACTTAACTACTTAGATTTTTAACTAGTCAAAACTTGACTATTTTTCACAAGTCTTTGAAGTTTTTAGACACCATAAAAGGCCATTAATCCTCAGCCTAACCAGGTCGGCCAGAGGCTGTAACATTATGTAAATTTTCCTTTAATTACATAAAACTTGATTTCTTGTAAGTTTAATTAGTAACTAGTAATTAGATCAAACATACAATATATATAGCATCAAAAATCAATCAATAAACATAAGAACACTCCAAAAACAGCCATAAAACACCATCTTCATCAAAGAGCACTCAAGGGGTTGCAAACACCATTTATAAGCTCTAAACTAGTCCTAACCCCTTACACTTTTAGTCCTTGACTTAGTAGTGGTCTTGAGATGTTGAGAGCTCCTCAAAAACACCTAAAACACATCAAACAATCATCATCATCATGGCTGGTAGTGCTGGCCAGAAACTCTATTGAAGAGTTTAATTCACTTAAGCTTGGATTTCTTGTAGAAAAAGCTAAGTATCTTTAGTAAAACTCATAGTTTAAATAAGTAATTTTAAGAAAATAGCAAGATAGCTTCTCATAGATTGAGATCATAGGTTCAGATCTAAAATGGTGTGTATTAAGAAGATAGAAGTGACAAGCTTAAAGAAATAAGAAGTTAATAAGAGAAATAAGAGTTTAGAAGTGATTTTGAACCTTAAATCAAACTTGGTTCTTCCTGAACTTGGATGAAGAGGCTACGGTTTCTTACTGGAAATGTGTGCAGTTCTTTGAGTGTATGAACTCACTAGTATATGCTGAAGGTGTGGTAAAAAAGATGAGGCCAAACACTTGGTTAAAAATGGGTGTTGTTGTCCAAAATTCATTAAGGGTATTTTGGGGTTTTCACCTCAATTTCCATCTTCAATTTTTGGATAATATCA